>PIJE02000589.1:32500-35000 GCA_002895965.2 Coryphaenoides rupestris | reverse complement strand
GCCGGCGATCGCACACCGCAGCCACCGATGATGCGGCAGGAGGCGTGCTGTCCACAGGCCTGCTCCTCCTCCTCCTCCTCCTCCTCCTCCGGCCTGTCTCAGTTTGGAGACTATATGGACCACTCACACAGGGGAGCACAAACCGCAACACGGATCATGTCAGCGATCGTGTCACCGCCCCCAGACACACACACACGCACACACACACACACACACAACACATCAGCCTCACACCGTGACACGGAATGTGATAATGTGCACGAAATGCCTTGTTGAGGCTCTTCTGCGTCTCCACATCCTGTCCTCCTCATTCGCTCCAGTCTTGTCCCCACGTCACTCACACTCACACACTCACACACTCCTACTATGACAACGTTGTAATGCTCCAATCGCCCACCGCATGTCAAACGTGAGATCTCTCGGCTGCGTTGCGTCAGCCACACTGTCTGTGTGTGTGTGTGTGTGTGTGTGTGTGTGTGTGTCCTGTGTGTGTGTGTGTGTGTGTGTGTGTGTGTGTGTGTATGTACTGTGTGTGTGTGTGTCAGAATCAGAATCAGGTTTATTGCCATAATTTTTAACAAACAAGGAATGCGCTTTTGTGGAATTGGCGCATAACATTGAACATTAAACAGAAAGTAGTCTGTAGAAATGTTAAAATGTGTGTACCGTATGCATGTATGCGTGCATATACACGTGTGTGCGTGTGTGTCGGCGACCGGGTTTTGCGCGCGTGGCCGGGGCCTGGGCGAACGCACCGCAAGTCCGAATCGCACAAAGAGAATAATGAGTGACATCAGCGGGGTCGCGCGGGGCAGCGGTTCGGCCTCAATCATCGTGTAACTAATGCTTCCCAGCTGTACCGCGACTCCGTGTCCCAGTAACACAACCGCCCCCCGCCCCCGCCCCCCCCAACCCCTCCCCATTTCACGGCAGCACTGGTGCTCTGCTGAGCTACGCTTGGGGGAAGTACCGTGTGGAGGAACAAGAACAAGCAGTCGACCCATTACGTCCGTGAAACTGTGCACAGCGGTCGGCGTTGACCTTTTTTGTTCATTCGTCTTCATGCAAGAAGTGTAAGCGATCGTGACTGTGTGTTTGTGTGACTTTGAAGACTCTTGAGTGGCTTTCTTGACATGATCAGCTACAGTAGGAAGCCTCTCTCTCTCTCTCTCTCTACTCGTCAAATAAAAAGAGAGAGAGAGAGAGAGAGAGAGAGAGAGAGAGAGAGAGAGAGAGAGAGAGAGAGAGAGAGAGAGAGAGAGAGAGAGAGACGGAAAGAGAGAGAGAGAGAGAGAGCAAAAAGAGAGAGGGTGAGAGAGATCGAGCCCCAGGCTGACTCAGGGGCTGCAGCTGCTTGATGTGGTGCGCGACTCAGCCCGAGTTTACACGGGAAAACACTCCCCCTGTTCCCATGGCAACCACAACAGGAAGGATGTCACTCGTGAGCAGCAGCAGCGGCGGTGGCATCGGCGGCGGCGGGGCTCTCTGCAAACTGCGGCTTGGGCCGTGGCACGGGCCACAGTAAGGAGAGGGACACAGGGTCAGGCTCTCTCTCTCTGCTGTACCACTCCCACGCCTCCCACACTCCTCCCCCTCCCTGTGTGTGTGTGTGTCTATATGCCATTGATATAATGTTTTGTATCACAGACTGTAATAAATAGGTTTGGGGTGGTGTGTGTGTGTCCTCTCTCTCTTCCTGCATGCAGCAGTGTGTATGTGTCCTGTTTGGGTGTGTGTGGTCTGTGTACGTGTATGTCTTATACATGCGTCTCTTTCCGTGTGTGTGTGCGTGTGTGTGTGTGTGTGTGTGTGTGTGTGTGTGTGTGTGTGTCTGTGTGTGTGTGAGAGAGAGCATGTTCTTTGTCTGCACCGTGTTGTGTTACTAATTAAAACCTCACGCTGCCAAAGCACATCCTCCTCCACCACCACTCACGGCATCACTTCTGTGAAATACAACCCTGGCCCACACACACACACAGACCCACACACACACACACCCACAGACAGACACACACACACACCCACAGACACACACACACACCCACACACACCCACAGACACAGACACACACACACACACACAGGAAATAGGGGCCAGCTATAAGCATACTTGCACATAATGAAGCGATGTTTTGAACGTCTGACTGCAACTCTACCTCAGGCTAAGTCGCGACATTTCAGAGACTCTTCCCCCCAGATAAACCCAAACAGTTATGGAGCTAATCAGCGCGTCACCGGCGCCGCGTATCGCTTTGATCCGTGCTCGTGTTGCTCGTCCTCGGAGGGCAGTGGGAGGAGAGAGGGAGTTACCGAGCTGCACGTTACACCAACACTTCCAATGCCATCTAGTGCATCGGACGTGAAGTGCATCGGAAACCTCAATCGCCGGCATGGTCTCTGTGACACGACTTAGGCTACGACTCATTGCGACGACTGTCGCAATGACGGAAGCAATAGTGTTGTGTACGATACAAGGACGTGTGTGTGTGTGTGTGTGTGTG
>PIJE02000589.1:0-27500 GCA_002895965.2 Coryphaenoides rupestris | reverse complement strand
TGAAGCAAAGCCCGCCCGGCCCACTCTGAATGGAGCAGTTCAGTGGCTATGAAACCTCTCCAAAGAGCCTATTGTAAACCTACACTCATGTGTGGTGTCCGCGGGGACGACACTCTCTCTCTCCCTCCCTCCGCTTTCCCTCTTTCTTTTATCCCACTCTCTCCCTCCCTCTCTCCTCAACTCTTTTTCTCTCTCTCTCTCTCTCTCTCTCTCTCTCTGACCTCTTAGAAACACCGTCTCTCGCCCCAAGGAGACTAAAACAGTGGAGAACTCCACGCATCCATGACTTAGCATTGCAAGGGCAGGCTATCAGAGGGTGAGATGATGACCCATAGAAAGACAAGACATACACACACACATAGAACCAACACCAACGCACGCAGCAGGGCTGTAGTCGAGACCACCTCGGGTGAGTCCAAGTCCAAGGCATGTTTCAACCCATATTTCAACAAAGTGCACATGTTTTGAGGGCACAATTCATTGTTTATGTCCATAACATAGTTGCACCATTACTTAACTAGAATTGGGCTAGATGCATCTATTTAAAAGTACTATAAAAGTAGTACAAAATTATGTCGCAATGCAATTTCGAACACAGACCGATGCAAATTCACTTCCAGTCCAGGACGAGACCATCCAAAATGGTCCAGACTCCAGTTCCACAGCCCTGCTGGCACACACAGAGCACACACAGCTAAAATTAGAAAAAAAACATTCATTTTGTGTCAGTCTTGAGTCCGGCTGTGTGCTTTGGGCTTTAGACACATAAACACACACACACAAACACAGTAACACGCACACACACACGCATACACAAACTTACAGCCTCTAAACAAACACACAGAGATGATGCTGAGATCACTACCCAGCAGCAGAGTTGAAACAGTGGGGCGATTCAGCCAGTGGCTCGTGTCACGAGTGACCGTCTCCGACTTCTTGTTTTGTGGTCCGTGTGTTCTCATTCGCTTTCTGAATGAGTCATTGAGGGTAAAAACAGGAGCGCAAGGCAAGCCCCCTGGCACAGCGGGCAGCACCCGCTGTCACTGGGCCAACATGCATCTCTCATCTGTGGCTCCGTCATAACACACACACACACACACACACACACACACACACACACGCGCACACACACCAACACACCTACAACAGCCAACAGGGGGGGACCTCTAATCCCAGTCCCCACACTTTGTGTCCCGAGACGGGCGAGCAGCACCCGCCGTCACCAGGGGGCCAACGCGGTCGTCTCGTCTGGAGTTCCGTCATCGCCAACAACAACAACAACAACAACACAGACAACAGAACACACACACAGACAAAGATACAAACCTAAAAGAGCCATTCAGATCCTCTAATCTCAGTCCTCGTCGGCGTGGCGAGCGCACAAGACGCAAACACGCGCACACGCACACACACACACACACACACACACACAGCTGCTGACGCTGGAACTATTATCTGGCAACACAACAAGAGGGGGGAGAAAAACAAGTTAACTGTGTGAATGCAGCGAGTGCTAATCCCGCCGATGGTCAGAGAGAAAGAACGAAAGAGGAAGAGAAAGAGAGAGGAGAGAGACAGAAAGGAGAGAGGGAGAAGGACATGTGAGCGCAGGGTGAGAGACACTGTCTGGGAGATGTTTTTTCGCCACGTCTCAAGTAAAAGATGCCTGCTCATGACTTCGGAAACACACCTCTCTGTTTTAGATCAAGACAAAAACAGCCATCGCCATTTTATATTCCTGGCTGTTGATCAGACAAAACAAGCTAATTCACAACATTACCTTGGCCTCTGGTTAAAAGGCACTGGTAACAAGCATGCTCCATTATGCATGACATTTCATCGACGACACGATGAATCAATAGAAAAACTAATCAATAGATGAATCGACATCCGACACAGCAACTCATAATTTGCTTCAGCCCTAGTTTAAGTCAAAGCAGATGCATTGGGGGGGCAGGAGAGAACAGCAGAGTAGCAGAATGCTCTCGCAGGAAGAGAATGTGGTTCTCAGCGACTCCTATGGAGAGACCTCAGACACCAGCACCTGGTGGTCCACGGTACAGTCTGCAAACCAGTGATTCTTACCTGGTGGACTGGTGCCCTTGTGACCCATAAGTGGGTCGCAAGGGCATTTTCAATCGGGTCGCACTCGCAGTCTCAGGGGCATATGCTAAACCTTAATCTGTACAAAGAAGCTTATGTTTCAATGTAAATGTATGTGCAGGCACGTACTAGGTCTCCTGAGGTTAGTAGGCCAGTTGGGAACCACTGGACCGCAGCATCCAGAAGAAGCTATGTGTGCCGTGCAGCCCCGATACCCCGATACTCATTTGGGAACAGCACAGTGTGAGT
Organism: Coryphaenoides rupestris; assembly: GCA_002895965.2. Taxonomy (NCBI): domain Eukaryota; kingdom Metazoa; phylum Chordata; class Actinopteri; order Gadiformes; family Macrouridae; genus Coryphaenoides; species Coryphaenoides rupestris. Next base: position 25,148 of record PIJE02000589.1, on the reverse strand, counting down.
CACAGGAGAACATTATCGTCTTCTTCTTTACTCAGGAGAGAGAGAAACAAAGCCAGCGAAAGCAGCAGCAGCAGCATGCAGAGTTGGTGTTAACGCCACGGGGCCGAGGACCCCTCACAGCGCACTGCATTCACCCTTTTGTTAGCCGAGGTCATGTGACCATTCGGAGAGGTGACCCCCACACCCTTTATTGAATATATGACAGCTATGAACACACACACACACACACACCACACACACACACACACACACACACACACACACACACACACACACACACACACACACACACACACACACACACACACACACACACACACACACACACCACACACACCACACACACACACACACACACACACACACACACGGCTGTATGCATGAGTCAAGTTTTGCGAAATACTAACTGCCATCGAAAGTCGTATATGCCAAAAAACACACACACACACACACACAAATGTATAATTCAATATTCATATGAAATGTCGAGTGAATGAATGTGTAGAAAGAAAGAAACCAACTGATTCATCCACAAATGGATAGCAAAATTAGTACAACTGGAAATATACTTCCAGTTCCAGTTTGATCCGGTTGCAATTTGCAGAAATATTTCTACGATTGCCATCATCCAGGATACCTCCCAGAGCGCGAGCTGTGCCCCTGCTATGGATGCAGGCCTGCTGTGTATATTGGAGCTCCCAAACTGGCTTTGTGTTGTTTGTTATGTGATCCAGCTGCCACAGGCTTTCCAAACCACCATTTATTCTGGAGAATACCAGTCATGGTCAAAAGGCATCGTTGTTTATTCCTACTACTGCTTTGTAACTATAAGAGAGACTTGCGTGCTTGGCAAAACTCTTCCTAGATTCCAAACCCATACTTCCAATATCCAGTAGGCCAATGCATAACAAAGATTGGACTGTAAGCTAAACTCGCTGCGCAAGAATACTTCACAGTACACACACACACGCACACACACACACACACACACACACACACACACACACACACACACACACACACACACAGTAGCAGAATAGCGTCCTCAGGGAGGGGAGGAGTCCACCAGCTGATAACGAGGTTTGCCCCTCCCACCTCTCTACAGACCTCAATTACTCTGGGCTTGTCCCCTCGTCACCTTAATAGGACACACACGCACACACACACACACACACACACGACAAAGACACACACACACACACACACACGCACACCTTATACCCGATCCAAATGCAACATCAGGTGTTTGTCAGAAACCGTCTACCAGGTGTTCTCAATATCAAACCCATAAAGAGGAACAAAAAAACCCACATGCCTCGGATTAAACAGAACAGCGGAGGAATAAAACACGGTTCGGAGTGCACATTGCAGACGGCGGTAAAACGAAGGACACGAGTAGCAAGACGGAGTACAGCCTAATCAGCGCCGGAGACGAGCGTGAGGACGAAGGCGTGGGAGAGTCGCCAGACTCACGTCCATCACGAGATGGACGAGATAAACCCCGCCAGATACAGACGAGAAGCAGCGATATGAGACACAACGATACGACAAGCGCTTCCTGGTTAGAATTCCATCCTAATTGACCTTTCTCTGTAGCCATGGTAACAGCGGCACGGCTACGCACGCAGAGAGAGAAAGAGAGATTTTTTCAGTCATCTCACTGGTTTCCTACCACCGGGACAATTGATTTTAAATTATTAGCAGCTCGACCAGCTTGCATCAGACGGGCGTATTAGAAGGTGCTTTGAGATCACATGTTAAACGTATGCTCTATGTATGTTCTCTATAGGAGGAGCCGGTGACATCCGTGTGTTACAGGAGAACCACATCTGTTTATTTCACCGGTGATTTATCGAGATAGGAGGCTACTGCAGCATTTCAAACAAACAACAACAACAACAAGGCACCTCGGCACGACGCACGCACAAGCAAATCTACTCGATCTAATTAAATCACACTGCAGGCATCATCACGGTGTGCAGCATGGAAACGCATGCCCGCACTCTTATGAACACACACACAGACATTGATAGAGAGACTACAGCCTTCCTATTTCCCCCCCCTCCCCCCAGCTATATTGACCCCACTACGGTTGAGTCATATTGAATGTGAATATGAATTCATTTTGCCGTCACCAACATCTCATTTAAAATCAATTCCCGCTTTGCTTGCTTCGCTTCGCATCCGAGAATATCCAAAGACGCACTCTTGCACATAAACATGCTAGCATGTGTGGTTGCCACGGCAACAATGACATGTGTGTTTTTGTGCAAGAGTGTCATCGTGGCGGCGGCGGTTGAAGAAGAGGCGAACCGACAGCAGGCACGGTGCTCCCATAAGGAGGAGTCAAGCACACACACACACACAGATACACACACACACACACACACACACACACACACACGGTCAAGACATGCAGAATGGTTTATGACCAGCATCAGGGATATACTGTAATTACAGACCTGGAAAGAGATTTTTCCAACAATGCACAATAATGAGCCACTTTCTTGGCCATAGAATGGCATCGGGTGGTCATTCATGGAGCAGCTACAGTACACTGGTGCTGTAGAGAAACACACATTCCTATAGGCTCATAATATTAGTAACTGAATATTTTGGACACAAGGGTGGCTGGGCCCTCCAAAAAAATGACACACACACACACACACACACACAAAGCCCACAACCTTCTGTCAATATGTTGGCACAGTGTGTGTGTGCGTGTGTGTGTGCGTGTGCGTGTGCGTGTGTGTGTGTGGAGCTATTTCAATTGGCGGGAGGCCACAGAAAAACATGTTGGTTTCTGGTGGGGTTCCAGCGGACCAGCGCATCTCCTCCGCGCTGCAGTGGCAGACCGGGCTCACGTGGAGGATCAACGGGGGCGTGCAACCTGACCATACCACACCAGCAGGGACGCTCTGGGCTGCCACGACACTGCCTGGCCAACAACACCAACAATACCAACAGGCCAACCTCCACGAGCTGAGCTATTTCAGGCCCTTTTGTGTCCTGACTGAAATTGGGTCAAGGCGTCGTCGTCGTCAACAGTCAACCGTCGTTCTCACATATGAACACATGGGCCGCATTGGGACGTAAATATTACATCATTTGAATGAAATACGAACGCGATCGGTAGTTATTGGCACTTTTAAAAGTGGTACACATTTTGCCCCAAATCGCTTGAGGTACAGTACATCGATGGCCAATATATCGCGGCGTCCCTATAAAAACAGAATGACACAGTATAGAAAAACATTGGACTTGGACTTGGACTTGGTAACAGAACAACTTGGACTTGGTGACAGAACAATATGTCTACGGCGTTCACCACGATCATTAGACATCGCCACAAGGACACACAAGGTGTTATTATGGTAAAAACCAAGTACCGTACCTCCAGGCATGTCTTATCTTTGCAAACAATCCTTGTAAAAAAAGCAGAAGACGGTTACAGACACTTATGCACAATATAGATAAGCAGTGGGGGTGGGGGGGTGGGTGGGTGGTGGTGGTGGTGGTGGTGGCTCAACAGGGACAAACAACAGCCCAGTGGTACCAGGGCGGCAAACACTAGGATGCCAGCGGGCCATGTTGGCACCGCTCGCCCTGGCTGTGTAGTTCATTTGGCCGGGGGCCCTGGGAGCACGTATAGGGGCCAATGTGCCGGTGTAGCCGACCGACTCACAAGAGTGCCACTTGTCCTGTGGACTTCTGCACTTCTGTCGCCGAAATAGTCCGATTACATTCCGTTGCATTTCAGTGCACTCTGTACATGTTCTGTTATTATTATTTGCATGTCATACTGCCTACTGCTGCAGTATATGTGATGATCAGATGCATGTGATTGTGCAAGGCTAGAGGAAAGGGTTTGTCTTGTTCTAACATACAGTATATGACAAGATCATCAGCTGAGTCAGTCAACACAGCCTGATGATAATCTACTGTAACCACGATGACGAGATAGATACAGCACTTCATGGTCCAGCCTGGGTCGGAAGATTAGCTTTTGGCCTCACGGGAGACATTAAACAGTCACGAGACACGTATCACATAAAACTAAAATACATCCACATTTCTGTTTGATTGCCGGGGTTCACAGGAAGCAATTGCATTTGACCTTTTGTAAACATTGCGCTGGGGGTTGTTGCGTAATGCAGAGTTGTATGGAGCACTAGCTTGCCTCTGTTCTCTGCCCGCCAACTTATGGCCGACGTGAACAATTTGGTTCAGCTTGTTCAGACTGCCATTAACCCCGGGGCCACAGGACCATGTGGTAACGTCGTAAACAAGGTTCACAAGAACACACGCACGCACGCACACACGCACGCACACACACACACACACACACACCACACACACACACACACACACACACCACACACACACACACACACCACACAGCACACACACACATCACACACCACACACACACCACACCACACACACAGACAGACCCAGACATGCACACAACAACACACACACACACACACATCACACACACACACACACACACACACAACACACGTCATATAGGGACATGCTCGCAATCGCATGTTGAGTGAAATGCATTTTGTATAACCCAGATGAACACACACGTACTTGTACATGCATGAGGAATAAACCTTCTGACGGAATAAAGATCATTTTTTAAAGCAACGGACAGGATGAAGGAAAGACACACAGAGAGGGACAGATGCACAGAGATACAGATACACAGTGGAAGAGCAGAGAGATAAAGCGAGAGAGCAGAGAGAGAGAAAGAAAGAGAGGGAGAGAGACCGAGACAAAACTAAAGTAAAGAACATGTAAAAGCCGCCCCCCCCCCCCCCACATCCCCAACACTCTCTGAATGTTGGCCCAAGGGTCTGTTTCTGCTGACCTGGTTTCCTCTACCAACAAAGACCAAAGCACTAACAGAGCCATGCACACCACGCTTATACACACACACACACATGCCAACACCAGGCCCACAGGCATTTACACACCCACTTAACCTATCTGTGTGCATTCAAGCGTCATAGCAACGCATCACACACACACGCACACACACACACACACACACAGGCACGCACACACGCTCTCAACTCCCCCCATTACGGTTGTTAACTACGTTATGACAAGGATAAACTTTTTGAGTCCCTCCAGTCATACAGAGAAGCATCTGTATGGATGGCTTTGTTGGTGGGCAGCATTAGCGGGCACGGGGCCGGGGGCAGAGATCCAGTGACCAGTGGGTAGCAGCCACTGTGAACCATGAATGCCTTCACATCTAGGGCAGAATGGAAAGCAGCCCTCTGAACTGACACAAAAACCACATGACCAGGCCTTGGACATGCCGACATCGTACACTTCAACAATGTTGTGATTCTGATTGGTACGCTGTAGGCCTAATTGTTCTCCACTTTCAGGTGATCGTGACGTTTTTAACAAAAACTAAGGAAAATCTAATCGATATATATAATTATATTTTTGTTCTTTCTTGGCAGGTTAAAATGACTTTGACCAACGCAAGTCCAGCTGTGGTGCCCTTGGAAAATCTGTTTACCCACAATGCAATGGCTTCTGCAGTACAGCGTTCCATATCCGGTTCTGGAGATATAGGTCAACTCGTCAACTGAACTGTCAACTATAAATTGCCGATCAATAAGCTAGCTTTGTTTTCAGTCTGTTTGTTGGCACTTCGGAGCAGAAGTGTACATTTGGAGAGACTAAAAACAATAAATTCCAAAGTTTGTCATTTAGTAAACGACTCCAGTGGTCCCATCCAGCTACACTCCACACAACCATGTGTAAAATACAAAAATACAGCTATCGTCGGGATTTATCCTTCGGATTTGTAATGTATGATTCGTATTTGTATTTTATGCTTCGTATCTGTATTTTATGATTTGTATTTGTATATGGTGCACCGTGTCACCAGCAGTATGTCACTGTGTTTGACGCTGCTGAGCGCTGTGTCCCAGTGACACATTAACACCAGCGTGGAACCAGTTGACTGTGGAGAGCACCGAACAGCAGCGGATGGAGAGGACTGACCTTTCTCCCGGCTAATCTCCACAGGCTGGAGAGACACACACACACACACACACACACACACACACACACACACACACACACACACCCTTGTGTTGTCTTCATAATCACTAACAGACAAGCTTATATTGTTTTCTCTTCACAATTAATTAAACCGCATAAATCATAAGTAGGCCTATGTGTGTGTGTGTGTGTGTGTGTGTGTGTGTGTGTGTGTGTGTGTGTATGCTTGTGCAACGCTGTCTACGTCTGTGTGTGTGTGTGTGTGGTGTGGGGGGGGGGGGGGTGGGCCTCCCTAGATCCCCCCCTCTCCTCCATCTCCTCCTCCTCCTCCTGCCTCCTCCTGACACAGACACACCCACTGGAGACCCATCACATGGGATCCCGACTGAACGAACACATTACATTACATTATATGCAGCATGCATCCACAAGCACACGAAAATCGGTCCGTCGCCGCCCATTTTACAACAAAATCGTCCATCGTTCGTTCATTCATTCCTCGCCGTCTCGCTTCCATCCGTGTGCGTCTCTGCGGCTCTCGACGCACCGCTGGCCTGATGTGGATGTGGATGTGGATGTGGACGTGGACGGTCCGAGGCTTAGTGATCATTCCAGCTATAAATGAATCCACATTAATACCACAGGCCTGCGTGTGAGGACGGCAGTAGTGAGCCCGCGTCAGCTGAGTGTTATTGATGATTATTGGATAATAATCGGTGTGTGATTTTTTTCTGCTCGTCCCAATAAGCTGGTTTACTGCTCCACATAGAAAACATGAAGCCGTTCAAGTGCCATGCAATCGTGTGTTGTCGTTCTCTTTCTTTGCCTTTTATTTTGTATTTTTTTTAATAATTTATTTAATTGTTAATTTCATTTTTTATTTAGTATTTCATTTTTATAATTTTTGAAGGTTGTAGACTACAACGTGACGACGGCGGCGGTGGTGGTGGCGGCGGCCCACAGGTGGCGGAGAAGATTGATTATTATTAGACCGTCGTAGATTTTTTTTATTGGTACCGATCGATAATTAATAATAGGGATGGAGGTGGTGCTGGTGGTGGTGGAAGGTCTACTCACCGTGGTGGTGGTGGTGGTGGGAGGATGAGTGTCTGACGGCGTTGGACGCGCTCTGCCGTATCTCCGCCGCGCTCCCGGGTTTCAGCAGGTTTTTGGTGAATCTGCGCGTCGACTCCGATGCCATGTCTTCATCTAAGCGGCAAAAGGCGTTTCTGTTCCTTCTCACGGCTGAAATAAAAGAAATGTACAAAAAAAAAAAGCCCGCACCACCGCTGTCAAGCTCAATCAGCTCAAATCTACATCTAAATCTAGGCTACTACTGTTACTACTACTACTAGGAGCTGCGTCGTTCTCAATCACTACTATTACTACTAGTGCTGCTGCTGCTGCTTGCCTCCCAGCTCCGGACACACACGCTCTCTCTCTCTCTCTCTCTCTCTCTCTCTCTCTCTCTCTCTCTGCACACACTCACACTCACACACACTACACACAAGCGCTACACATACAGCGCCTGCCTATTCAGCGAGAATCTCTGTCTCTGTCTCTCTGAGAGCCGCTGCTGTCTGCCGCTGCCTGCGTGTGTGTGTGTGTGTTATTATCACTCACACACACACACACTACACTCACCATCGTAAAAGATGGATCCATCCTATCAGTCGTACTACGATCGCCTTGGCTATTTAATGTCATGGCGTAGTAGGCTACTATAGGCCTACTATAAATGTAGAATGAATGAAATGCATAGGTCTATTACTACTACTACTACACACACACACACACACACACACACACACACATACCAATAGTAGTGACCCCGTTTCAGGTGCAATTATGGAGTTATTCTGTTATTGTCGTTCATTCAGAAGTCAATATGGCTTGTTAATGTTATATGTTATTAGTCTTACAGGGGGGGACATTTTAAATGTCAACCAATCATCAGCAGTCTGCGGCGACACAGCCAGGAGAGGAGAAAAAAGAAACACGGGCAGACAGCGACACGAAGTGGCCGAATTTGTCTTTTGATTATTATTAATTCATTCATTAATAGACCTAGACATTCTTCCTTGGGAGATCCTTATTATAGTAAGCATGGGATACAAATATGCCGTCTAACTTATCTATCACTCAATCAATCAATCACTCAATACATTTGCGAATCCATCAAGATCTATCTATTATCTGTCTATCTATCTATTATCTGTCTGTCTGTCTGTCTGCCTGCCTGTCTGCCTGTCTGCTGCCTTGCCTGTCTGCCTGCCTGCCTCTGCCTGCCTGCCTGCTTGCCTGCCTGCTTGCCTACCCGCCTTCCTGTCTGTCTGTCTGTCTCTCTTTCTGTCTGGAATTCGTCAAGCGTGTTATATAGTGCTCTGTTGCCATCTTCTGGACGTATTGTGGTACTGCAGTCAGTCTGCCTGTTATTCCTCTACCGTCTGCGAGGGGGCGCCAGAGCTCTACTTTCGCTGCACTGTGAGAGGACATTAAAAGTAGGCCGACACCACGCAACGCACACTGACAGAAACCCTTTTGGAAGAGATTGTGAACACATGCTTGGACATCAGTTTAATGAGACAAATCTGTTGTATTGGATCAGGTGCTGGTGCCAACTAAGACTATTAAGCGTTTATAACGGACAAATGAAAATAATCAAATGATTATGTGAATGCGTTCAACGTTTTCAATAACGTCATACAAGAGAGTGAGTATGGGATTGAGTGTGTGCGTGAGTGAGAGAGAGAGAGAGAGACGAGTGAGTTGCACAAAAACGTTTTAATGAAAGGCACACATTAAGCCAAGGAACACAAAACTCACACACAAACACACACACAAAACGGCCGACCCTGTTGGACATACAGTAGGCTTTATAATATCAATGATTCTCCAAGGACATGGAGACCCGGGAGCACACTACTGCACTACCAATGTTTCTTGTACTGTTGTGTTGATGAAAGTGAGTGTTGCTGGCGCTCAAGCAAAGATGCTTTACTGCGGCACAACCTGCTTGATAGTGGTCTGATCTAATATGGAATTAAATTGAGATAGGGAGGGAGGCTGCCAGGAAGTGAGCGCATGAGACGGAGAGAGAGAGAGAGAGAGAGAGAGAGAGAGAGAGAGAGGGGCTGGCAGCGTACAACACTGACGCACGGAGGAGCGATCGGCCGTCTCTCCTTGAACTTTTATCCCAACATCTCGACGCGCCGCCGCTACCGCCGCCTCCGCCTCCCCACTTTGCTCCCGCCCCTCTCTGCCCACCCCGCCATACGCTGCAGCTCTCATTAGTGTAGTGTCCCTTGTGGTTCCCCCTTTAACGCACAGCCTCCAAGGTCACCCCGTCCATAGGCAGGTGCGGTGTTTGTGTGCACGTATGTGTGTGTGTGTGTATGTGTGTGTGTGTGTGTGTGTGTGTGTTTGTGTGTATGCGCGTGTGTGTGTGAGACAGGTGGGTTGCTCCGGCATCCATCATGTCCACGCCGGTAACGGATAGGCAGGTAATGGCCAACTGGGTGTTTTGTAAAAGGATAGTATAGGGCTATACTGGAATGCATTTGATGCATACAAAGCGTACGTTCATATTATCATCATATATGCGACTTATAGACAATAAATCATGCGTTAAAAAAACGACGGGTATCACGGGTGTCAGTAACAGCAGTGGTTGGTGTAGCTAAATGGAAGGATTATCATGGATTATCCTTCTCAGATTACATTGGAGATTGAATTAAGTGGTTTTCAAATGGGGCACTGATTCATTTAATCCTATAGCATTATGTCATAATAGATATAGAGGGGATGGCTATGTCTGCTACACTCGAACACACATGCCGGAGAAGACTAATCTGTTTAACTCATGGGGGAGATGTGAAAGGGGAGAAGAGGATATCGGAGTTGATGTGTGGCGTGGGAGAAATTCCTCTAGCCTTCAGAAACCCTAACTGAGCAGACCATGTTGAGGAAGGCTGACTCAGCTGGACACATGTCTACTCTTCCCCTCTCTCTACCTCTCTCCCTCTCTCTCTCTCTCTCTCCTTCTCTCTCTCTCTCGCCCTCTCCTCTCTCCTCTCTCTCTCTCTCTCTCTCTCTCGCTCTCTCTCTCTCTCCCTCTCCCTCTCCCTCTCCCTCTGTCTGTCTCTCCCTCTCCCCTCTCCCCCCCTCTGTCCCAATAAGCTGGTTTACTGCTCCACATAGAAAACATGAAGCCGTTCAAGTGCCATGCAATCGTGTGTTGTCGTTCTCTTTCTTTGCCTTTTATTTTGTATTTTTTTTAATAATTTATTTAATTGTTAATTTCATTTTTTATTTAGTATTTCATTTTTATAATTTTTGAAGGTTGTAGACTACAACGTGACGACGGCGGCGGTGGTGGTGGTGGTGGCGGCGGCCCACAGGTGGCGGAGAAGATTGATTATTATTAGACCGTCGTAGATTTTTTTATTGGTACCGATCGATAATTAATAATAGGGATGGAGGTGGTGCTGGTGCTGGTGGTGGTGCTGGAAGGTCTACTCACCGTGGTGGTGGTGGTGGTGGAGGTGGAGGATGAGTGTCTGACGGCGTTGGACGCGCTCTGCCGTATCTCCGCCGCGCTCCCGGGTTTCAGCAGGTTTTTGGTGAATCTGCGCGTCGACTCCGATGCCATGTCTTCATCTAAGCGGCAAAAGGCGTTTCTGTTCCTTCTCACGGCTAAAATAAAAGAAATGTACAAAAGAAAAAACCCGCACCACCGCTGTCAAGCTCAAATCAGCTCAAATCTACATCTAAATCTAGGCTACTACTGTTACTACTACTACTAGGAGCTGCGTCGTTCTCAATCACTACTATTACTACTAGTGCTGCTGCTGCTGCTGCTGCTTGCCTCCCAGCTCCGGACACACTCTCTCTCTCTCTCTCTCTCTCTGCACACACTCACACACACACTACACACAAGCGCTACACATGCAGCGCCTGCCTATTCAGCGAGAATCTCTGTCTCTCTGAGAGCCGCTGCTGTCTGCCGCTGCCTGCGTGTGTGTGTGTGTTATTATCACTCACACACACACACACACACACACACACACTACACTCACCATCGTAAAAGATGGATCCATCCTATCAGTATCGCCTTGGCTATTTAATGTCATGGCGTAGTAGGCTACTATAGGCCTACTATAAATGTAGAATGAATGAAATGCATAGGTCTATTATTACTACTACTACACACACACACACACACACACACACACACACACCGATAGTAGTGACAACGTTTAAGGTGCAATTATGGAGTTCTTCTGTTATTCGTCGTTTATTCAGAAGTCAATATGCCTTGTTAATGTTATATGTTATTAGTCTTACAGGGGGGGACATTTTAAATGTCAACCAATCATCAGCAGTCTGCGGCGACACAGCCAGGAGAGGAGAAAAAAGAAACACGAGCAGACAGCGACACGAAGTGGCCGAATTTGTCTTTTGATTATTATTAATTCATTCATTAATAGACCTAGACATTCTTCCTTGGGAGATCCTTATTATAGTAAGCATGGGATACAAATATGTCGGCTAACTTATCTATCACTCAATCAATCAATCAATCAATCACTCAATACATTTGCGAATCTATCTATCTATTTATCTGTCTGTCTATCTGTCTGTCTGTCTGTCTGCCTGCCTACCTGTCTGCCTGTCTGCCTGCCTTTCTGTCTGCCTGCCTGCTTGCCTGCCCGCCTGCCTGCCTGTCTGCCCGCCTTCCTGTCTGTCTGTCTCTCTTTCTGTCTGGAATTCGGTCAAGCGTGTTATATAGTGCTCTGTTGCCATCTTCTGGACGTATTGTGGTACTGCAGTCAGTCTGCCTGTTATTCCTCTACCGCCTGCGAGGGGGCGCCAGAGCTCTACGTTCGCTGCACTGTGAGAGGACATTAAAAGTAGGCCGACACCACGCAACGCACACTGACAGAAACCCTTTTGGAAGAGATTGTGAACACATGCTTGGACATCAGTTTAATGAGACAAATCTGTTGTATTGGATCAGGTGCTGGTGCCAACTAAGACTATTAAGCGTTTATAACGGACAATGAAAATAATCAAATGATTATGTGAATGCGTTCAACGTTTTCAGATAACGTCATACAAGAGAGTTACAGGAAATGAAGAGTAAGGAGGGCGAGTGAGTATGGGATTGAGTGTGTGCGTGAGTGAGAGAGAGAGAGAGAGAGACACGAGTGAGTTGTACAATAACGTTTTAATGAAAGGCACACATTAAGCCAAGGAACACAAAACTCGCACACAAACACACACACAAAACGGCCGACCCTGTTGGACATACAGTAGGCTTTATAATATCAATGATTCTCCAAGGACATGAGAGCAGTGAACGTTGGCGAGCCGGGAGCACACTACTGCACTACCAATGTTTCTTGTACTGTTGTGTTGATGAAAGTGAGTGTTGCTGGCGCTCAAGCAAAGATGCTTTACTGCGGCACAACCTGCTTGATAGTGGTCTGATCTAATATGGAATTAAATTGAGATAGGGAGGGAGGCTGCCAGGAAGTGAGCGCATGAGACAGAGAGAGAGAGAGAGAGAGAGAGAGAGAGAGAGAGGGGCTGGCAGCGTACAACACTGACGCACGGAGGAGCGATCGGCCGTCTCTCCTTGAACTTTTATCCCAACATCTCGACGCACCGCCGCCGCCACCGCCTCCACCGCCGCCTCCGCCTCCCCACTTTGCTCCCGCCCCTCTCTGCCCACCCCGCCATACGCTGCAGCTCTCATTAGTGTAGTGTCCCTTGTGGTTCCCCCTTTAACGCACAGCCTCCAAGGTCACCCCGTCCATAGGCAGGTGCGGTGTTTGTGTGCACGTATGTGTGTGTGTGTGTGTGTGTGTGTGGGTGTGTGTTTGTGTGTATGTGCGTGTGTGTGTGTGAGACAGGTGGGTTGCTCCGGCATCCATCATGTCCACGCCGGTAACGGATAGGCAGGTAATGGCCAACTGGCTGTTTTGTAAAAGGATAGTATAGGGCTATACTGGAATGCATTTGATGCATACAAAGCGTACGTTCATATTATCATCATATATGCGACTTATAGACAATAAATCATGCGTTAAAAAAACGACGGGTATCACGGGTGTCAGTAACAGCGGTGGTTGGTGTAGCTAAATGGAAGGATTATCATGGATTATCCTTCTCAGATTACATTGGAGATTGAATTAAGTGGTTTTCAAATGGGGCACTGATTCATTTAATCCTATAGCATTATGTCATAATAGATATAGAGGGGATGGCTATGTCTGCTACACTCGAACACACATGCCGGAGAAGACTAATCTGTTTAACTCATGGGGGAGATGTGAAAGGGGAGAAGAGGATATCGGAGTTGATGTGTGGCGTGGGAGAAATTCCTCTAGCCTTCAGAAACCCTAACTGAGCAGACCATGTTGAGGAAGGCTGACTCAGCTGGACACATGTCTACTCTTCCCCTCTCTCTCCCTCTCTCTCTCTCTCTCCTCTCTCTCTCTCTCCCTCCCTCTCTCCTCTCTCTCCCCTCCCCCCTCTCCTCTCCCTCTCTCCTCTCTCTCTCTCTCCTCTCCTCCTCTCTCTCCCTCTCTCCTCTCTCTCCTCCCCCCCTCTCTCTCTCTCTCCCTCTCTCTCTCCTCCCTCTCTCTCTCCTCTCTCTCTCCCCTCTCCCTTCCTCCCCCTCTCTTCCCTCTCTCTCCTCTCTCCCCCTCTCTCTCTCTCTCTCCTCTCTCTCTGTCTCTCTCTCTCTCTCTCTCCTCTCTCTCTCTCTCTGTCTCTGTCTCTCCCCCCTCTCTCCTCTCTCTCTCCTCTCTCTCTCTCCTCTCTCTCCTCTTCTCTCTCTCCCGACACACACACAGAGAGACACACACACACACAGCACACACAACACACACACACAGCACACAGAGAAACACACACACACAACACACACACACACACACACGTGGCCACTCAACACACTGGTTCCCACCCCAGCACGCACACACACACGATACGACGGCACCGGGCTAACGGTGGCGGTGGAGTGAAGGGGGGCTGCTGGGTGGGGGTGGCTGGGGGTGGGAGGGAGGGTGGAGGAGGAGGAGGAGGAGGAGGAGGAGGAGGAGGAGTGGGGTTGCTTTGCTTTGCCGACCAGCTCGTGTCCCTCGCTGTCACGGGAGCTAGGGGTGGTGGTGGTGGTGGTGGTGGGGGTGAGGGAGGGAGACGGTAGGGGGGGAGGCTGCAGTGTCGCCAAGTCTGCCTTGCGGTAAATCACCACCGTGTCCGCCACAGAACCCGGGAGAGAGAGAGAGAGAGAGAGAGAGAGAGAGAGAGAGAGAGAGAGAGAGAGAGAAGAGAGAGAGAGAGAGAGAGAGAGAGAGACGGACACAGAGAGCGAGAGACAGAGACATAGACAGAGCGAGAGAGCAAGAGAGAGGAGAGAGGACCTGTGCAGTTTGCTGTGTGCGGTGCCGTTCATTCATTCATTCATTCAACTACTGCACGCTCTCCCGTCTGCCTGCCTGCCTGCCTGCCTTCGTGTGTCCTCCGTGTGATAGCGGCCAAGGAGTTTTTTGGCTGCGAGGCGCCGGACCTTCGTGTGTGTGTGTCTGTGAGGACCAGGACACCCTAAATGAGAGGAATGCAGAAGATTCCCTGCTTCGATTCTCCACCTCCTGCATCGCGGCGCCTCCTCCTCCCCACTCTGCTCATTGCTGGGACGGTGCAGAGAAAGTGAGGGGAGAGGAGGTACAGGGACAGGGACAGGGACAGGGGACAGGGACAGGGGGAGCAGGACTTTTTGACTCAACTGCCTTCTGCGTTTGCACGGGCTCTGGGCTCAGAGTGTCACCTCTGTATAAAGATACATAACACACACACACACACACACACACACACACACACACACAGATATATACTACAAGCACAGGGGCTTTTGCCAGGGCTGTTCCACCCGGAGAGACAGGGGGTGGCATCATCATCATCATCATCACAACACACGATAACGAGTAGACGGGGACAGAGGGACGCACGCACGCACGCAGGGACGGACGGACGGACGGACGGGCAGACAGGTGGTGTCATGGCGTCTGTGGTGGACAGCGGCGGTTCGAGTGTCTCCGGTGGGCTGCGAGCCGGGGGTCTGCTGTTGTACACCGGCCTGGCAGTTAGCCTGCTGCTAGGTGAGTTACTCTGTGTGTGTGTGTGTGTGTATGCCCTGCTCCTGTGTGTGTGTGTGTGTGTGTGTGTGTGTGTGTGTGTGAGGGGGGGTTGGGGGTCTGTGTGTACACCTCTCTGCGTGTGGTGGTGTGTTTCATGTGACAGGATTCTGTGTGAGATTCTGTTCTTCTGCTGTGCTAGCAAGCAAGCAAGCAAAGTTTATTTATACAGCACCTTCCACAGACACCAGTCACAACATGCTTCACAGTTCTGTCTGTACTCTCCTCATTTTATTTGACGTTTCTATGATTTTTTTTGCTATTTCTTTTGTTATTTATGTTTTACCCAGTCAACCAATGTCTGCCATACCTTCATATACCTTCAGCTCTCTCCTCTTTCTTTTTTTCTTTTCTCTTATTTATTCTTTCTATCTCGCCACCTGTTAAGAACGTTAGTTGGTGGTTGTGTGCGCTGTGTCCTGTTTCACCACCATGCAGCCATGTGCATTTAGACCTGGTCACTGGTAGTACTCAAACCAAAGGTCGGGTTCAGTTAAACCCGTTGACACACAGTATACCACTGCAAGATCCAGTCTGAGGTTGTACTATGTGTAGTTTGTTTAATTTGTGTGTTATGTCCCCAAATCACACAAAAACATGTAATTATAGTATTTATTTGGTGGTAACGACTGTATAATAGCATGATCACACTTTGTGTTTTTTTAATCTTATCACAATATTTGTATTTGATAGAGTGTAATTTAGATGATTTAGATTTAGATTTAGAAAACAGTTGAATCCCAGTATAAATTGCCTGGTGAAAAAAATTCTAAAAAAGTTCAATTTAGATAAATGTACTTCCAAAAAATGTCATGACCTTACCATTGCCAGAGTGCCATGTCCATATAAATGCACTGCAGAGAGAGAGAGAGAGAGAGAGACAGAGAAAGGGAGAGAGAATTTTTTTTTAATCGACTGATAGACTAATCTAATTCATCCAACAATCATCTGTTCAAATTCAGTTGTACAAAGAGAAGCTGTGCAGTCATTTGTATTGACTTGTTATACCTGGAAGAGATTATGTTGGTAAATCACAATAAATAACAAAATACACAAATAAATAACAAGTAATACATTACAAAATAATATAATAATAAATAGATATATAATTGAATAAATGAATATAAATAAATACATTACAAAAAATAATAATAAATAGATAATGATAAATGAATATAAATAAATCAAATCTCAAGCTCAAATCAAAAACTCCATTGGTTTGAAAAAGAATGCATCATTCCACATGAACGAGAACCCTGTTGAACCCTGAATACATAGAATAGAACTGATGTTCAGGTACAATTTAGCATAAGCGAGAACAGCACTGATAATTTAAGCACTTAAGATTTAGTGGGGTAGCTTTACGATGTGTGGCTTTGGCTTTATAGGTTATGTGACATTCATTGGCTTTTTCATTGTGTTTCCGTTTTTCACGACCCTCAGGAATACTGTAATTATAATTAGTGGGTCACCTTGTGTTGTCCTGTTTGTGGACGCTATTGTCCAGACACCAACAGAGCATTTACTGTCTACTTACTGCAAACGATAACAATACCTTAAAATATTTTCTCTCTCTTTAATTGGACATGGTAACAAACCAAAACAATCAGGAATCCCATAACTCCCTTCGTAGCAGCAGTGGAAGCAACGCACTATGGTAACCCATGGTAACGCCGTACCAAACTCTTATGGGGTGGCGGTGACCGAAGGACAGGTCATCCCGCCGATCCCTCAGAGGAGGGCGTGGCCTCTGGACAGGTCAGCCTGCCAATCGCTCAGAGGGGGGTGTGGCCTCTGGACAGCCCGTGTCCATGGAGTTTTTCGGCCACTCACATCATTCCCCGTTCTGCTGTTGTTATTCACCTTGGATTAGAGACATCCCTCCATCCCACCATCCCTCCATCCCTCCATCCCTCCTCTCTTCCTCCATGCTCCCTCCATCACCCTGCCATCCCACCAAGCACACACACGTACAGACACACACACACGCACACACCAACACACACACACGTGTGCACGTGCACACACATACACCTACACACACACGCACACATGTTGACCCACAAACGTACACATGCACACGCACACACACGTACATGCACACACACACACACAAACACACACACACACTACACACACACACGCACACACACGCACACACACACACACACAACACACCACACACACCACACACACACACACACACACACACACACACACACACAATCTACTACCTCTACAACCCTCCCTCCAGGTTTAACGCCATTAATTTATCTTTCTATCGCCTCTCCGTGTTCCTCCTCTCTCCCTCCTCTTCCTCTCTTCTCTCTCACCCCCTCCCATCTCTTCATTCAAACTCCCTCTTTCGCCAACTTGCTGTAACCTCCTGCTCTCTCTCTATTCTGTTCTCTCTCTATCTCCCTCCTGCTTTCTCCATGTCTCTCTCTCTCTCTCTCTGCATGCCTACGTCTCTCTCTCCATGTCTCTTCTCTCTCTCTCTCTCCATGTCTCTCTCTCTCTCTCCATGTCTCTCTCTCTGTCCCTCCCAGGGAACTAATAGTGTTCAGCTCTCTGTGGGATCACTCAAAAATACATTAACCCTTCAATCTATGGCCCACTTTACACAGCACACCTCACCTTGACTGTCAGCCAAGGACTCTCTCTCTCTCTCTCTCTCTCTCTCTCCATCTCTCTCTTCTCTCTCTCTCTCTCTCTCTCTCCATCTCTCTCTCTCCTTCTCTCTCCCTCTCCCTCCTTTCTCCCCCTGCTCTCCCTGTCTGTCACCCTTACAGTACACATAGAACAGTATGCACACCATCGCTATGTAAACCTGTGGGTGTGTTTTGAGGACAGGGGGTCAGAGTGGAGGTGGTGCTTGTGTGTGTGTGTGTGTGTGTCTGCGTTGGGTGGGGGTGGCGGTGTGTGTGTGTGTGTGTGTGTGGTTTGGAGGGGGGGGGGGGGGGGTGGCGGGGGGACAGAGTGAACAGGACAGTCTGATAATAAAAGAAGGTGTAAAGTCTATTTGTGGACGGTGAGGCAGAACACCATTCGGGGGCAGATAGATGAGGGAGAGTGCAGTGCTGTTTGTTTCCGGGAGGGGGGTTGAGAGGGTTGATCCCGGAGCGTTCTCTAAACGATTGTTGTGTGTGCACGGATTGTGTCGGATTCCTGTCCTATCTGAACAGCGGCTTCCAGTGCTAATGTCTAAAACATGTCTAACACACTTGTGGTCGCACACTCCACCCCGCCCCCCCACCCCCCTGCAGTCTCAAGTGGTCCTATCGGTGGTCAACAGCGTGTTCAGTGTGTGTTTGTGTGTGTGTGTGTGTGTGTGTGTGTGTGTGTGTGAATGTGCAATCAAAACACATATTGTATCTCAACTCTCTTATTTGCCTCCATATAGTCACTATAACAGTCCATTAAATAGACCGTCAAGGCCAAGGTTACCGCTCACTAAAAACAGGAAGTAATGTCTTAATGGTTGCGTGTGTGTGTGTGTGTGTGTGGTGTGTGTGTGTGCATGTGTGTGTGTGGGCATGTGTATTTGTACGTGTGTGCGTGCATGCATGTGTGTGTGTGTGTGTGTGTGCATGTGTGTGTGTGGGCATGTGTATTTGTGCGTGTGTTCATGCGTGCATACATGTGTGTGTGTGTGTGTGTGTGTGTGTGTGTGTGTGTGTGTGTGTGTGTGCGTGCGCATCTTTTTCTGTATCGCTACCGTATATTGACCGCCAGAAGATTGGATCCGTATCCTGTGACTATCGGGGGTATAACTATCTATCTGTGTATATATTGACATTATCTATATATAAACCACGGGCCATTAGGGGAGGCGGTCGATGGGAGATCTATTTCTGTGCATTGCAACAACGTGAAGAACAATGGATATAGTTTAACGTACAGATGATCGATTTTGTCATGTGATTGACGTCATCCAGGAAGCTACCAATCGTACATACGTGGCAGAAAGGTGTCTGCTCGCTATAACGCATTTAAAGTTATGAGCAATAAGTGAGGAACGTCATGCTGCACGAGAACAAGTGTCGCCATCAGCGTGTGACTGTTCCAACCACCTTGGCCTGACCTTGCGAAGGGGAAGTTTAGCCAAGCAGACCGAAACTCTCCTCCTGTTACACAACAGACACATGGAGCTCCAGGTTATTCTGGGAATATGGATTGTTCCGATTGATTGATCGATCGCTATGCATGAGCTCTCTCGCAGCTCTGGAAAGCATTACAATGATTTCGATATCGATATCATCAACGCTCAAACGCGTGCTATTGGCGGGGCCCACAAATCACAGTCGCACACACACACACACACACACACACACACACACACACACACACACACACACACACACACGCACACACACGCACGCGTGGTAATGCATGCGTGTGTAACGCGATCATGGGCGGCTCGGTACAGAGCGGTGGGGGGAGGTTATGGGGGGAGGTTATAAATAGGCCCCTAGAGTGTGTGACACCGAAAACAAGGACCTGAGAATCTTACCAGCTGTCAGTGCATCACCAGCCTTCATGCCAAATAGAGATCCTCACAGCAGGTCCAGTCATCTGAGCCCAAAAATGAACCATCAGTTTTTCCTACCTATTTTCCTATCTATCTATAGGAAGTGTCCTATAGATAGATAGATAGATAGATAGATAGATAGATAGATAGATAGATAGATAGATAGATAGATAGATAGATAGATAGATAGATAGATAGATAGGTATATAGGTATATTCTTCAATAGAGAGATGGATAGATAGATGGATAGATGGATAAAAAAAGTAGATAGGTATGAATAGATGGAGAGATATACAGTATACTGGTAGTCATTTTATTGTCCTCAAAGAGGAAGGTCATTTTCACAAACAAAGGGGTACGTGTTTAAACACACACACACACACACACACACACACACACACACACACACACACACACACACACACATTCAACTGTTGCAATGATAGTAAGTTGCTTTTACCCAATATGACTTCCAGTGAGTTTTATTTTGAAGATGTAGCTTATAACTGAGTTACCATTGCAGATCTCGCTGCAGGGGGCTTGAACCCACAAGGTCCTGGCTGGGACTCAAACACCCCAGTCACTACACGATCCTCCTGCCCCTCGGTGAATATTGATTCAGCTGTGTACGCATTTTGTACGATTAAAATACGTTCATCGTCAATTTGTGAGATATATCCCCCTGTCACTTAAATAATCAGCGAGACAGCCAGTTCAGTCTATCCTCCTCCGTAGCTGTTACAGTATAAGAGCCCAGACTGCATCTTTAGGTTAACTCTTAACCCGGGTTGTTGGTTCCATGGTCAACACCACACACACACCATGTTTATTTGTTTGTTTGTTTGTTTGTTTGGTTGGTTTCTGGGACACCGCCGCCCAGCCACTCATCACTCAGTGGTTGAACTGGCCTTGCGGTCTCCGTATCTGTGTCTCTGTGTATATTTGACCATGTGTTTGCAGTGGTCTTACTTGTGCATTTATAATACTTAATGTTAATGCTGTTAGAGCCCCACTCTAACAGCTGATGTGTTTTCTGTTTTATCTTTATTATATATATTGTGCCATCTCAATCTATATATACTGTATATATATCATATACTGTATATTGTATATTTCAACATATATATATTATAGTTATATGTTTTTGCCTATTTCCTAGATACTGTCGCCTGCCATGTCACAAGAGTTTCACTGTACACGTGACAAATAAAACACTTGACTGACTTGACTGACTTGGAAACCTGTGTGGTCTGTGTCTCCAGGGCTCTGGTGCGTGGACGGGCTGGAGGTCATCACGGACAAGGTGCCCTACCTGGAGGCCACCAACGGCTCCACGGTGCTGCTGCCTGCACCTACGCCTCCTGCATCGGCATCAGGGACCTCTACTTCAACTGGCACTTCAACGACAACCGGCACCATGCTCAAGGTACTCAAGACCTTCTCCGGGACTCTCAAGGTTTCGTATCGTTGATCATCATTCACTCACTGGACGGTGATCAATGACACGACGACACCTACATTTCCGCAAGAGCAAGTCCACCGGTCTGTTAAACTGTACAGATGAAGACTAAATGTATGCATTTGTGGATGTATGGGTGTGTGTTACTGTATATGCATGTAGTGAGTGTTGTTGGTGTGTATGTATTGATGTATGTACTGTATGTAGTATTGCTATTGCTATTTTTTTATATATATATTTTTTTAGACAGTTTTCTGGACCATATTTGTAGGAAATCAATCAAAGCAAGTTGATGAGGATACCCAATAAATAAGTAGTCAATTGGAAGGGTTTGTCCATTAATTTTAATGGTCTGTGGTGTATACACGTTGTGTGTGTGTTGTGTGTGGTGTGTGTGTGTGGTGTGTGTGCGTGTGTGTGTGTGTGTAAACGTGCTCTGTGCAGCTCTGCGACGCGGTGATCCGCAAGGAGAGCGTGGAGCCGTCGGTGAGCGTGTTCCACGACCGCGTGGAGTTCGTGGGCTCGTCCAAGAACAGCAACATCTCCATCCTGCTGTGGAACATCACCTTCCAGGACGAGGGGGACTACATCTGCTTCGCCCGCAACCCCAAGGAGAAGGACCGCAACCACAGCGCCACCTACACGCTCCTGGTGGTGGACCAACGTAAGGACTGTGTACGGCTGCAGTCCCCGAGCCAACAGTTCCGGGATGTAATGGTCGTTTATAATGGCCGTCCCATATGAAGCACAGGAAACCTTCTAGTTCGGTTCCATGTTGTCGGCAAAAAAAGATGTATGCTGTTGCTGAAATTACATACTTGGGGACACATTGTTGGACACTAAAATCCTGATAGTGTCTCTCAGCATTAATGGATTCATAGCTTTGCCTAGATGTGATCATTCTAGTTTACCTTTGTAATTTAAATGTTTCTACATTATGATACTAGAGAGGTATTCCTGCCCTTTCCTCTGTAATTTTTAGCGATACCTTGAAGATATTTGAAATATGCTACATCTGGGTACATGCTATCAAGTTATTGGTGCTATTTTTTTCTGCCGTTTTGTCGTGTCGTAAAAAAAACCCCTCGCGTAGCTTTGTTGGTTCCTCTGCGCAGTGAAGGAGATTGACAACACCCTGACCACCATCATCGTCTCCGTGGTGGGGATGCTCATCGGCTGCCTGGTGTTGTTCATGGTGGTCAAGGCCCTCATTGTTAACTTTATGCCAAAGAAAGAAGACAAGAAGTGAGCTCAACACTATATCAGTGTATATCATTTTAGCTCTTTTAAACAGAGGCACATTTCAAATTATGTCATCAAATTATTTTCCGTTTAATATTTAATTAAATGGTAATTTAATCATTCATTATTTCATGACAAAAATTACATTTATCTGAATAGTATGTGAATATATTGGGAGCATATGGTAAATAACATCTATGAAGATATGAACTAGATGACATTTACATTTAGGGCATGAGCCATTAAAAAAAACATGAATATTTAATTAGTAAGATTCAAGTAAATTATATTGTCCCTTTAGTCTGGAGCTGAGATCATTCTAAAAGCTTCTGTGGTGCGATTACCGGTATACTATTTCACATTTTTTCCATATTTTCTTGTCTGTTTTAGCTCTACTCTAAACATTTCCTAAGTGACATCTATCCATCTCTTCATCTGTCCATCTATCCATCTCTCTATCCCTTCTTCACATCTATCCATCCACCCCCACCCTCCCTCCTTCACTTCCTCCATCCATTTATCTATCCCTCTATCCATGCATCCTCCTACATATACCTCCCCCCCTCCCTCCCTCGCGTCCACACATCCATCTACCCATCCACCCATCCATCCATCCTATACCCATCCATCCCTCCTATCCATCTATCCCTCTATCTATCTATTCTATCTCTCAGTAAGGATTGCCTGGTGAGCTCTACAGCGGCTGACAACACAGAAGATGGATGTTCAGGAGCCAAAGCCTCCAACAAAGGGAAAGCCAAGGTGTGAAGCAGACAGTCGGTGTGTTTGTATATATTGTAGGGAAGGTCAGATAAATGCGCACATCCAGAGAGATGATGTTATTATTAACAGACTGTTTTCAACCATTCTCCTGGCTATAAGCCGATGGAACATGGAGAATGCATATTTTAAGTTTTAATTTTACGTTTTTTCAGATCCGCCTCCACTGTGTAGTATACTGCCTGCCACTTGTATTCTCTAACTCACACACACACACGTTTTTTATTTGAAAAAGTATTTCATATAGAAAATCTTTTTTTTTTTTACAATGGACCTTAAAAAGGAGAATGAAACATCAGCATATTTGACCATGCTCTCATTTTTAATACTATAGGATATAATAACATAAATAGAAGCAGGTTTGGAAATAATGAGTTTATATTGTGGTCCGCTCATATGAGCCGAAATCCACTTGGACCCATAAAAAAAAACAATTACTATGGAAACACACACACCAGTAATTCTGCCACATTTAACTGCCACATTTAACAATGGTATAGCACACCAACTCCTGCCAACGTCATGACTTGACACCCGACCAAACATGAAATGTGTCTTTTGTTCACACACACATGTTTCCTAGCATGAGCAAAGTTTACAGGAATGGCTGCAGTCCGAAGCAAAGTTTTTATTTCCAATTAATATTTGACCTTTAATAAATGCAGAGAAGAACACAGCATGTACAGGTAGTATAGCATTGGACGCAAAATCATCTGTTGAGCGCTCCCCTGATCTTTATAGATGATATTTCAACCTCGTCCTATAATCTGATCTTTAACCTTAACCACTGCCATTCACAGTTTGGTCTGGAAACCGAATTATGAGCAAACTCAGAGACCTAGTCTGACTAAACCTACTGTCCACTATTAGCAGAGTAATTAGTATTTAGCGACCTGATGAAAGAATCAATATATCCAGTCAGGTTCAGTGTTCCCCCTGGTTTTTGCACAAATGGGCCTATTCTATTGTAAAGGTTATTTTCTTAAGCACTTGCTTAACAATGACTGTCTGTCTGTATATTACAACATGTGTTGATGCATCCTTTTTTGGTAGACACTTTTAAAGGGTTTGATAAGAGATTAGGAATGTTTAAGTCAATGCACACATAAAAAAAGAATGTATTTATCGAGAGGTATGAATAGTACAAATATACAATAAGTTACAAAGCTGTATTATATACAAAACTACTATAAAAAATGACTTTACCATTATATGCAGTTTATTCCTATTTTGCACTGCTTCACCAGGGCCTCTTGTTGAAGGACTTCAACGAAATATTGTTTTCGTATTCACAATCTGAATCCAATCTGAATCCATATACAGATATAGTTACATTCAATCCATATTCAGAATTAATATTTATCTCCTGAATTAATTGAGTCATACAAACTAGGGATACTACTACTACTACTACTACTAATAATAATAATGCTAGTCTGAGGGATGACAAATGATCGAATCCATAAAACTGAAACAATTTGGAAACTACTGTCTGTATATGGCTTCATTCATATTGTCAGAAAAAGCCTCTTGAATGTAATGGGTATGACATAATATATCCAAAAGATATACTCAAAGGCAACCTAACGCCTGCCACGTGCATCTAGTGTGATACTAAAAACACATCTAAACATTTAACACTAAAAAAATATTTTGCTGAGACATTACAATGAGCAAATGAATAGCATTACATACAGTAGATACTGTAATGCATAGAGCAAACTCTTACTATGCTAAATGTAAAATGTTGTCTGTGTTATAACTCAATAAGTCATCCACCATTATTTGTATTTGTTAGAAGTTGCTTTTACGGCAAACAGACGCTTTGGTTTGGGTTCGACTGTGATTGTCTTCCGCCATTTAGTGTTCCTGTTATGTCGTCATACTGCTGCTGCCC
>PIJE02000588.1:217253-286133 GCA_002895965.2 Coryphaenoides rupestris | reverse complement strand
ATTTTTTTTAAAATTTAATTACTCCTTGTGTGGGATTTGTGGCTGTGGTTTCATTCATGATATAATTGAAAGTAGAGTTATGTTTGTCTCACAGTTCTCTCCTCTCAATGCTACCCCTTTCCACCCGTCGCCCAGCCTGCTGAAAGACGTGGTCCTCACGTGGAGAAGGGCTACAAGATTGGAGTTCTCCAGATGGCTGTCCTGAGGTGGTGGTACAAACAATCTATGAAACTCTGCTGGAGCCTGGACCCGCTCGCCCGGCAACCTCCATATTTGAGGGAGAGGCTCAAACAATTGTTGGCCAAGGAGTATAACTTGCTGAAACAACCCACAAGGGAAAAAAGGAACGGGACTATGAGAGACGACCAATAGAGAGTCCCCTCTGTGGGTGGACCCCCAAGGAATAACAGACCAAGAACTGCACTTGCCCTCAAGTATTTTTAGGTATAAGTAGGAAAGCATTTAATTGTAATTTTTGTGTTTTTTTACTCATATTCGCACTGTACTGAGTCCTGTTTGCCATTTCCTTGCCTCAGGAGGCAAGCTCTAGTCCCTCCCTATTGCTTGTCCCAATTTGGTCGTGTTTCCTCTGCTGTGTTCTGTTGGGTGAAGGCTTTTGGTTTTAATTGGGTTATGGAAATTTAATGCAGACCTCCTGAGTGAAATTGTGTCATAAATTGGAGAACAATACAAGAAATTCCTGAAAGACTCCCATTTATAGAGAAAAGGTATCTCAGGAATGTCTTCCAATGTTTGTGGACCATATTATTTTAATAATAATGAAAGATGACTCCATGCCATTTTCAATAGATTTTCTCTGGCAAATAGGTATCCTTTTATTTTCAAAAGTATACAGTCCCCTACACACCATTAGTGTAGGTCTACTTGTAAGGTTTTTGGGACTTGTTGGGACATTGGCCAAATTGGCCCATTTTTACAAAATAATATACTGAGCTGAGTTTATATAAACCATCTGAGTTACACACTGTGAGTTTTACCAATATATGATGTTTACTGAGTGTGCTTCAAATGTTTTCTATTCGCTTTGGTCTATTTTAGCATAGGCAAGGGTACTGTAATGGAGCAAATCAGAATAGAGCAGCCTCAAATAGCGGTATTCATCTAATTGGGCAACTAAGTTGATCTAGATTGGTCAAAACATCACATTTTTTATAATTGTTGTATTTATTTTACTTTCACTCTACGGGTGTGCATGCAATGTATTTGTGCATGTCTTTTCTTTTTCTTTTTTTTTCAAATAAACGTTTGTGTCACAGGGGACTTCATTTGTGGTTGCACGTTGTTGGTGTTAGCGGGAAAATGCACTGAAACAAGCGCAGCTGTCAACAGCCAGATGAGCGGCTCGAATAAACCCGTCGAACACCTTACTTACTACAAATGGAACCCGAGCCGGTGTCTTTTACCAGGGAAGTTCCGAAAGTCGTAAGTCTATTTATTCTTATTTTTTTATTTTTTGTTAACCATAACGTGTTATATTTGTTTAAAGACTTAATTAATCTAACCTGCGGTATCTTCTTCGCAGGAGCTCCATCTCATCTCAACGGCTTCGTCAGCTCCACACATCGAGAAGCTGATCGGCCGCGCAAACCGCATCTGAACGTTAAAACACGACAAATGACGGCGATCCGCAGCGGCCAGCGGCAGGACAACTGGACGAGTTATTACGTCTTCCTCTGGATATCTAAAGAAAAGTTGAATACAATGAACTAAGTCAGCACATTGCCTCAGACACTTGCTCCACTCTGCCACAGGTGCTTCCAAGTCATTTAAGGTGAATCCATCAGCTAGTGGACACGGAGGTTTAGGATATTCTCATGGTAGGTGACAACTACAACATGAATTGTTAGTTTTGTGTTTGTTTGTTGGAAGCTTCACAAATGGTTGTGGTGTTTGTGGATGCTTCACAATGGTAAGTTTGATTGTTTGTGGATGCTTCACAGTGGTAGTTTGGATTGTTTGTGGACGCCTTCCACAGTGGTAGTTTGATTGTTTGTGGAGCTTCAGTGCAGTGGTAAGTTTTGTTGTTTGTGGATGCTTCACAATGGTAGTTTGTTGTTTTTTTTCTTTTGTTTATTTTTTTTTTTTTTTTTTTTTTTTTTTTTATTTTTTTTTATGTTTTTTTTTTGTTTTTGTTTTTTTTCCAGCCATTCGTCGTGTATCACGGCTCCTGCGCGTTATTCTTCTTCTTCTTCCCTCTTTCCGCGATGGAGTTATACCCCCTCCGCACCTCCACCCCAAACCTTCCCTCCCTTGCTTCACCGTCTTTGGCGGCCTCCCCCTCCGCTCCTTCTCCTCCTCTCCTCCTCCTCCTCCTCTCCACACCTCCTCTTTGGGTCTTTTTTCTGTTGGTTTCACTTTCAATGGCCAACTTCCACAGGCAGACGTGATATCTCAACCACCACCACCATACCATTCCACTTCACTCGTTCTTTTCTGTCTTCTTCGTTGTCCTTCACTCACCACACCTCTCCTAGATCTCCCTCAACCACTTCCCTTCACTCCTTCCTCCTCTGCCTCACCCCGGTTTCTCCAGCCTCATCGTTTGGCTTGCAAACCTCACAACCTTCCGAGGGTGCCAGCGGGTTCCATGGGTCTTTCCTGGGCGCCGGGTCGGGTCGGTCAGGTGGGGGTCCCCTGCGAATGAAGGGTGGGTGGGGTTGGGGGGGGGGGGGGGGGGGGGGCGAGTTAAACGAAACACACTACACACACACAAACACAGAAACACACACACAGTCAGCTACACACTACACACACACACACTACAACAACACACACACGCACACACACACACGCCGGTTTCCTTTGATGAGAAGCACTAGAGCAAGAAGCACTCGGGCGTAGTTTACCGCATAGATTAGAATAGTCCGGGCGCGGTCCGTTCTGGTGGAGCTGTGGCTCTTCTGGCGGCGGCGGTGGGCCACAGTGACTCATAAAGACGATTTTAAAGACAACACGAGGGAGGAGGTCGCAGCGGTTTATTCGTGAAGGGGAGATGCACCCCCCACCCCCCGCTGTGTTCAGAAGTTAGATAGCACGTTTCGGTGGCGTTCGGCGTTTTGTGGCGAACTGTTTTGTTTGGTTGTCGTACGATTTGTCAGAGTTAGCGAGGCGATGTTTGTAGCCGTCGGCCTGTCAAGACCTTCTGGGGGATCAACGTTTTTTGCGTTGTCGAGCGGACAACTTTTGTTTTGGTTTGTCCAACGCCAGTTGAAGATGTTTGGAAGCTATACAGTTGGTCAGTGTTTTGTGTCAATTTTCTTGTCGATAAACATTCAAATTTATGGTATTCAATTGGTTTACTGGTTTACGGTCAAAATATAGGGTAATTGAAGGAGAAGCGACTTCTTAACCAGTCCGGGATTTTTAAATCAGATACATGAAAACAATTACATGAGAACTGTGTAAACATCAAGAACAAACTGTGCAAATAAATAGAATGCTTGAATTCTCCCAATAACAAAACGGACCAATTGAGAAGCAAGAAACACACAAATGTACAAACTCTGTAAACTTAAGTGCCTATGAGTGTCTCTCTTGGTGTCTATCTTCTGAAACCCTGACACGTCACCCTGTCTGTCTGTTGGGGGTTAATTCACTATAGTTGGCTGTGGGTCTCTCTACCTTCTCTCTCTTCTCTTCGTCTGTGGTGACCGTCTGACCTCTCGGGGAGGTGTGCTGATGCTGATGAATGTAGGGGGTTTCTGAACACAGGCAGGTTTAATTAACTGATTCCCCTGCTTCTAATGATCTTTGCTTCTGCTGCACAACAACACACACACACACAACCACACACACACACACAAACACACACACGCTCATTGTTGACACCTCTGACAGTAAGACAGACACACACAGATTGTGTGTCCACACGCTATGACATCAAGAAAATTTGTAGCAGAGTCCCTCTCTTCCTCTGTTTGCCTGTCTCTGTCTCTCTGTCTCTTCTGCTGCTCTGTCTCTCTGTCTCTTCTGGTCTCTCTGTCTCTCTCTCTCTCTGCCTGTCTCTGTCTCCTCTGTCCTCTCTGCTGTCTCTGTCTCTCTGTCTCTCTGTCCTCTCTGTCCTCCTCTCTCCCTGCATGGTTAGGATATAACTGCAGACTAAGACCTCGATTAGACTGAGCGGTCCGTCGGTGTACAGGTAAGGTGTGTCTTCCTAAGCAACCTTTTTTTGTTTTGAGATAATCTAACCAGAGAGAAAGAAAGAAAAAATGTCTTGCATTGTTCAACAATTTATGATGAATTACATGTTGATTGATTTGGCCTTGAACAACTTTTGTCAAAAGACTTTTTTCCCTTCCCGACATCTACAACAAAGTCTATGTGTTATCCGATTACTTTTTTTTTTTAAATGTTACAATGCTTAGAAGCAGCGGTTTGTTTTCTTGTCCCCCGACGCAAATGATAGTCGAGTCACGGGAATGGATCTAGAAATGTTGTGGAAGTCCTCGTTGGCGGTACAGGACATTCCGGCGTCCCGAACACCGACGCTAACGATGAAATGGGGCTAATCAGATTCCTCACCCATCCATCCAGTGTCCGGGGCGGTTTGTGTTTTTTTGTTTTTTTTCTTCTTTATTTTTTTCTTCCTTTTGTGTTGTTGGACGCTTCACAATGGTAGTTTGTTTTGTTGGGACGGGTCACAATGGTAGTTTGTTTGTTGGACGCTTCACAGTGGTAGTTTGAAATTGTTTGTGATGCTCACAATGGTAGTTTGTTTGTTTGGACCGCTTACAATGGTAGTTTGTTTGTTGGACGGGTCACAATGGTAGTTTTTTGTGGACGCTTCACAATGGTATGTTTTGTTTGTGGGACGCTTCACAATGGTTGTTTGTTTGTGGATGCTTCACAATGGTTGTTTGTTTGTGGATGCCTTCAGCAGTGGTAGTTTTGTTTGTGGATGCTTCACACATGGTTGTTTGTGGATGCTTCACAGTGGTAGTTTGTTTTTGTTTGTGATGCTTCACAATGGTTGTTTGTTTGTTGGAGTGCTTCACAATGGTAAGTTTGTTTTGTTTTGACGGGTCGCAATGGTAGTTTTTGTTTGTGGTGTGCTTCCATGGTAGTTTGTTTGTGGATGCTTCACAATGGTTGTTTGTTTGTGGAATGCTTTTCACAGTGTTAGTTTGTTTGTGGATGCTTCAACAATGGTTGTTTGTTTGTGGATGCTTCACAATGGTTTGTTTGTGGATGCTTCACAATGGTAAAGTTTTGTTTGTGGAATGCTTCCAATGGTTGTTTGTTTGTGGATGCTTCACAGTGGTAGTTTGTTTGTTGTGGAATGCTTCACAATGGTAAGTTTGTTGGTTGACGCTTCACAATGGTATATTGTTTGTTTGGAATGTTTGCTTTTTATGGTTTTTAATGCTTATTTGTAATGTCCATTTGTTATTCTGATTCTAATTTTATTAATATTTTTGATATGAAGCACTCAGTGGATGTAATTTCTCTGCTGTAAATTGTAAACTATAAATACTTTTTACTGTACTAATTGTTTAGAGTTGTTCAGCAATAAAGAAATCTTGAATCTTGTGGTCAATACATTCTACATCATATGACTAACTAACTATTATCATGTGACTAACTATTTAGTTAGACAAATAGAGACTTACGATTTTTGGGTAAGGCAATCGGCCGAATGAGTAGATCTCCCACAGCAAGCACACCATAGCTCCACACGTCCGACTTTGTAGAGAACATCTATTCAATCGAAATGAAAAATCAAGTTAGGTATTTATACACAAGATGTGATTAATGGCGGAGAGAATGCATGGCGAACTGAAGAGGGGCTCACACCTTGTCCTTGAGGGCCTCCGGGGCGGTCCACTTGATGGGCAGCTTGGGCCGTGTCCTGGGTGGAGCACGCCTCTTTGGTCATCCCAAAGTCACTGACCTTGGCGATGTTGTCGTCCGACACCAAACGTTCCGGGCCGCCAGGTCCCGGTGCACAAAGTTGTTGGCCTCCAGGTACTCCATGGCACCGCACACGTCTCTGTGGGAGGAGGAGGAGGAGAAGGAGAGGAGGAGAATAGCACAAAAATGACCGTTAGCGTTTCCTTGTTTTACTGGAATCAACAATCAGTCTTTCTATGATATGATTGACACACACACGCAGACATACGCACAGTGAGAACTTTAGGAGGGAATATCCGTCGAGCACGGTTCGCCCTCTGGAGCGGAGGTAGTCCACAAGACTTCCCTGTAGAGACGAGAAGATAATCACATGTTAACCTGCAACACATCCAGCCAACAGGTCATTGTTACTAAGGCCCATATTCCTACAGCCATCCTACCTTGGCCATGTATTTCTGTCACGATAAACAGACTTCCTTTCTCCTCCAGAATCACTCCGAGGAGCTGCACCAGGTTGTTGTGTCTTAGTTGCCTAGCAAGGAAGATCATGGTAACGGTGAGGTCTTTCGTGTTCAGGACTTTCCAAAAATCCACGAAAACACAACACGATGCCTGCGGTGTTTGTGTGACTCACGTCATGACAGAGGCCTCGGCCACGAAGGCCTGCGCCGTGGCGTCGTGTTTGATGCATTTCACTGCGACTTTAGTGCCTCTGTAGTCTCCCACCATGACGTCTGAGGGGCACACATACCAGGTTATCACAACGTGCGCTAACAGTAGCTCAGGCGGTAATACCGGTTGTACAACACAAATCCCCCTGCATTGGCCGTAACGTAACTGTCACCATAATGTGCTGCCACTTGCCTCCAAACTCCCCCTTCCCTATCGAGTGCTGAAGCTGGAGTTCCTCTCGGTTCAGTGCCCAGCCACCTGTGAAGTCACATGACAGGACGTTATGGATCTGCGCACACACACACACACACACACAAAGCCTTTCTTTTGCACATAACTGGATTTGCACGTAAATTCAAATTTTTTTGTATTTTTATTGTATTTAGTCAGTCACGTTATTAGCCTGTAATATACTTATTGCTTTCTAGTATATTTATCTTTATTTATATATATTTGATTTTGTCTCGGATGTTTTATGTCTAAAATATTATGCCATAAATAGGTAGCTGCCGGTGAAGAATTTCAGTACCCAGTCTGTCTCTGTGTTGTTCTGTGTTCTGTGCATCTGACAATAAACGACTTGCCTTGACTTGACTAAAGGACTAAACAGCACATAAATATTTGTCTGTTGAGAGAGCGCGACAGGCCTTCTTACTCCTGCAGAACGCGTCCTTGGCAGCGAGCGTCCCTTCCTCCAGCTTCGGCTTCATGAGTTTGGTGCACAGGCCGTCCGCATTCTCGGTGTAGTGCTGTAAACAAGACAAGAACGAAGGGTTGGATAACGCTCACTCGGTGGGGTATCAGTAACAGTTCATATTTCGTGTGCAGTTCTTCACCGCGGCCACTAGAGCCACGATAATCAAGCTGGTATCCACTCGAAAAATAACCGTAGTCATGCCCACATCCTCTGTTGACATTTCCTGTTCACCATTGGTTCCTGGAATCTTAAGAACAACCCTTTCACTCTCCGAGCGAGACCACGTGTCAACGAGCAAACACGACACAGCACAGAGAGCTGTACTATAAAACAAAACAGCACGCAACGCACTGTGATGACCCTCTGTCTACAGGTTCTCCTGGCTGTCTTTGCAGGGAGCCAGTGGGCGGAGCTGAGAGGGTCGTCAGCTGATGTGGTGCACCTGTGCAGGTTTGGCCCGCAGGCTTCATAAGGTGAACCACATCAGCCACGCGCTCTCTCTTCACACAGGCAATCGTTGAATCGCGTGTGGACCAAACCCCCCCTTGATCCCCTCCTCCTCTTCCTCCTCCTCCTCCTCCTCCCCCTCCTCCCCCTCCTTACATCCACGAGCTGCATGAGGTTGTCAAAGTACTCCTCCACGTCGATGGTGAGCTTGCTGTCCTTGTAGATGATGCGGTAGTGCTCCACCTTGCGCTCGCAGCTCACACACAGGGTGTAGTCGCCGGGGTAGTTGGTGCTCTCGCGCACCAGGAAGAGGCCCGTCTCGGGTGGGGTGAGCAGCAGCTCCGCCTGCTCCCGACTGATCTTCCCGTGGAACCATCTGGGTGGGGAAGGGTGGGGAGGGGGGTCAGTCAATATGAATGGGCTTCAAGTGACATTCAAATACTACACTGTCGCTCTCTAAAGACCTTCCTCGTCAGTCAAGCATTTTCTTGACTTCTTGCCTTTTCAGACGCATTTTCGGGGTGGCAGCAGCTCAGGAGGTAAGAGCGGTTGTCTGGCAACAGGAAGGATGCTGGTTCGATTCCCGGGCTCGAGACTGAGACGTGTGTTCGCACACAAACAAGCACACACACACACATACACACACACACACGCATACGTACATACACACACACCCACACGCAGGTGTGCATACACAAACAACAACTACACCCTCTCCACCCACCCCCCCCACCCACCCCCACACACACACACACACACACAATGCAAGTCGTCTTTTAAGATTAGGGTTTTTTTTGAGATAGAGAGATAGAAATAGGGGGGGGGGGGAAACGCTGAACAGGAAACGGTGCAGAACTGTTCACACGCAACAGAGTTGGAAACAGTCGAGCCTCGCTCTGCAATTACACCGTAGCCCAACCCAAATGTGGTTAGCGTTCACAGCAACGACGGCACCACCGACACCATAAAAACAAATTTGCCATCTGCCCCCGCCAGCCACCGCAGAGCAGAGAGACAAAGGAGTACGGTAGAGAACTATGTATCCCACAGGGGATACAGAAGCTGCTGGGCTGGAGGCCGCAACACACATGCAGAGAGACTGTGGTGGAGCTGTGTGTGTGTGTGTGTGTGTGCGTGTGTGGGTGTGTGTTTGTTTGTGTATGGTGTACGTGTGTGTGTGTGTGTGTGTGTGTAAAGAGCATCTCCATCCGTCCACGCGTGTCTATGTACTCTTTCAAGATTCCAGATTCCAGATTCCTTTTTTGCCAGATGTAACAAATACAATGGAATGCTTACTGCCCATTCACTCCTGCAGTATTCTTTTAAACAAATGTACAAGTATTCTTCTGAACCGTATTCTTAATTCTTCTGTGTCACTCAAGGAAGTGCTGACAGTACAGGTGGGCTGGGCTGCATAAACTGGAGTTCAGGGCTCCAGTACCTTCCAGCTGGGAGCCAAACGCCTCAGCCACTGGACACACTCCAGTGCCCTCCTAGCTATGCATTATAAGTAGCAGTAGTCAAGAGTTTTACTTACGGCATAAGGCTCAACTTTCCTTCGGATTTAACTCCTTCCCTTCTCTGGACATAGTTGACTGGGATGGTTCCCTCTTTGCCGGCACAGTTCTTAGCTTTGTACCAGTTTGGGTCCTGAAACCAAAGATCACATTGGGGAATTACAATGGCATTCACCATGGGATTGTTATTTTCCCAAAAATGTCACATATTGATGCACCAAGATGAACGTAGATGGGGTTCTGAATCATGAATGACATAACGATAAAATACATTGTAATCCTTCACCAACACAAGCCAAAGACAGACAGACAGAGACACACACACACACACAGAAACACACAGACATATTATTAATATTACCTTTGTGGCAATATAATAGTCAAGATGTCTCCTTTACTGAAAGGCAGGTCATGTTCCGTGGTGCCTCTGAAGTTGTACCTGGCCACACACTCTGTGCCCTGCGGCCATGACGTCTGAGAGAAGAGTACACACACGTTATATATTATCCACGACTACGATGATAACATTATTATATAACATCAGGTGCATCATAAGCAGCTCTCTCTCTGGTCTTCTTACCTGGACCTTCGTCATACTCTGGGGTGTGTGGGGAGGCACTCACTGCCCTCTCACAGGGACGCAACCTGCATCAGACCAGAGACACACACACACACACACACACACACACGCACACACACGCACACACACGCACACACATTTTTAATTGTTTCTTCTTTCTATATTCATATTAGCTGTGTCTACTACTATGAATGTCTTCAGCTCGTGGACAACACATGTATTTAAAGATAAACGGTGCAGGTATGTAGTATGTGGTAGAGAGAGTAAAAATAGCAAAGGAAGCAGAACTAAAAATGTATACCGCACTTTCATTATGAAGTAGGCGTCTGTTTCCATGACGTGGGTGAAGATTACACAGGAAAATACATGAATTTCGAATTAACTCAAATGTTGCAATCCATGTGTGTAACATCCCAAAACAATTCATGTAGAGTAGGCTTGCGTGAAGAGGTAACTTCTTTTTTACTAAATACTTTTTTTTTAAATGCACGTAATAACTAGGCTAATCATTAGGCCAAGCAGCTCTGGATTATCATATGAACCCTATTTAGGGGATTCAATATGTGATTAAAACAATATCCTAACATTTTACATTTCAAACGCAAGAATGCCTGAATGTCTGATATTAAAAAAAACTTTTTACAATTTTGAAAAAGGGGACTTTGACTTTCCCCAAAGAATATCCTATTTTGTTATAATTTTTGTTATAAATAGGATATCATTCCCTTTTTCCACCACGAACCACAAGTGACCCGTGACTTTCTGCAGTACACAGAAACCGAGCAGCAGCAGCAGCAGCAGCAGCTTAAGAATAGAGATTGGCCTGTGGTTTGAATGTTAAGACACGCTTTAACCGCCAATCACTTCCTTATTATGTCAAATTGTTTTCGCCGTCGGATGATCATATCTTGCCTACATATTTGTATATTTTCACTGTACATTTGTAAATCCGTTAGTTTATTTTTATTATTCTGTTGTTTTCCATATTGTGTTATTGTACTGTATTGCTATCTAACCTGGCACAAGAATTTCCTTCGAGATTAATAAAGTTCTATTTCTATTCTATTCTATTCTATTCTCTTCGCCATGTGTCAGCTCCCTATCGTCAGTTCCCTTCCCATGGACGGCTCCTCAGAGCCCCAGCCACAGACAGATCTGTGTCCAATCACTTCCCCAAATTAAGGTCATGTGGAGACCATTACTATGCACTTCCTGTATCGAGTGATTCCACTGTGTTAAGAAACAACTGAAGTCGTCCAAATTTAGCCAAGTTGTTTAAGCAGAGAGAGAGAGAGAGACGGTGAACCTTTTAACACAAGCAAAGTGTGCATTGAAATGCCAATCCATTCACACCACATATCCTCACACATCAAATGACTTTATCTCGTAACCTTTTCTCCAGAGAGAGAGAGAGAGAGAGAGAGAGAGAGAGAGAGAGAGAGAGAGAAGAGAGAGAGAGAGAGAGACCATCGCTCGACCTTTGCAGGCCGATGGGAGGAAGTGGATGTTTGACACGGAAACGCTACAGCTGTCATAGATCGAGAGAGATGAGTCGTGTGAGTAAACACATTTCCCCACAGACATACAGTTTGTGGTCAGAAGTTTACATACACGTGTAAAGAACATGTATGTCATGGCAGTCCGGAGTTTCCAATAATTTCTACAACTCTTATTTTTCTGTGATAGAGTGATTGGAGCACATACTGTACTTCTTTGTCACAAAAAACATTCATGNCTCCAGTGCCCTCCTAGCTATGCATTATAAGTAGCAGTAGTCAAGAGTTTTACTTACGGCATAAGGCTCAACTTTCCTTCGGATTTAACTCCTTCCCTTCTCTGGACATAGTTGACTGGGATGGTTCCCTCTTTGCCGGCACAGTTCTTAGCTTTGTACCAGTTTGGGTCCTGAAACCAAAGATCACATTGGGGAATTACAATGGCATTCACCATGGGATTGTTATTTTCCCAAAAATGTCACATATTGATGCACCAAGATGAACGTAGATGGGGTTCTGAATCATGAATGACATAACGATAAAATACATTGTAATCCTTCACCAACACAAGCCAAAGACAGACAGACAGAGACACACACACACACACACAGAAACACACAGACATATTATTAATATTACCTTTGTGGCCAATATAATAGTCAAGATGTCTCCTTTACTGAAAGGCAGGTCATGTTCCGTGGTGCCTCTGAAGTTGTACCTGGCCACACACTCTGTGCCCTGCGGCCATGACGTCTGAGAGAAGAGTACACACACGTTATATATTATCCACGACTACGATGATAACATTATTATATAACATCAGGTGCATCATAAGCAGCTCTCTCTCTGGTCTTCTTACCTGGACCTTCGTCATACTCTGGGGTGTGTGGGGAGGCACTCACTGCCCTCTCACAGGGACGCAACCTGCATCAGACCAGAGACACACACACACACACACGCACACACACGCACACACACACGCACACACACGCACACACACGCACACACATTTTTAATTGTTTCTTCTTTCTATATTCATATTAGCTGTGTCTACTACTATGAATGTCTTCAGCTCGTGGACAACACATGTATTTTAAAGATAAACGGTGCAGGTCTGTAGTATGTGGTAGAGAGAGTAAAAATAGCCAAAAGGAAGCAGAACTAAAAATGTTTATACCGCACTTTCATTATGAAGTAGGCGTCTGTTTCCATGACGTGGGTGAAGATTACACAGGAAAATACATGAATTTCGAATTAACTCAAATGTTGCAATCCATGTTGTGTAACATCCCAAAACAATTCATGTAGAGTAGGCCTTGCGTGAAGAGGTAACTTCTTTTTTACTAATACTTTTTTTTAAATGCACGTAATAACTAGGCTGGTCATTAGGCCAAGCAGCTCTGGGTTATCATATGAACCCTATTTAGGGGATTCAATATGTGATTAAAACAATATCCTAACATTTTACATTTCAAACGCAAGAATGCCTGAATGTCTGATATTAAAAAAAAACTTTTACAATTTTGAAAAGGGACTTTGACTTTTCCCCAAAGGAATATCCTATTTTGTTATAATTTTTGTTATAAATAGGATATCATTCCCTTTTTCCACCACAAACCACAAGTGACCCGTGACTTTCTGCATACACAGAAACCGAGCAGCAGCAGCAGCAGCAGCAGCTTAAGAATAGAGATTGGCCTGTGGTTGAATGTTAAGACACGCTTTAACGCCAATCACTTCCTTATTATGTCAAATTGTTTTCGCCGTCGGATGATCATATCTTGCCTACATATTTGTATATTTTCACTGTACATTTGTAAATCCGTTAGTTTATTTTTATTATTCTGTTGTTTTCCATATTGTGTTATTGTACTGTATTGCTATCTAACCTGGCACAAGAATTTCCTTCGAGATTAATAAAGTTCTATTTCTATTCTATTCTATTCTATTCTCTTCGCCATGTGTCAGCTCCCTATCGTCAGTTCCCTTCCCATGGACGGCTCCTCAGAGCCCCAGCCACAGACAGATCTGTGTCCAATCACTTCCCCAAATAAGGTCATGTGGAGACCATTACTATGCACTTCCTGTATCGAGTGATTCCACTGTGTTAAGAAACAACTGAAGTCGTCCAAATTTAGCCAAGTTGTTTAAGCAGAGAGAGAGAGAGAGACGGTGAACCTTTTAACACAAGCAAAGTGTGCATTGAAATGCCAATCCATTCACACCACATATCCTCACACATCAAATGACTTTATCTCGTAACCTTTTCTCCAGAGAGAGAGAGAGAGAGAGAGAGAGAGAGAGACCATCGCTCGACCTTTGCAGGCCGATGGGGAGGAAGTGGATGTTTGACACGGGAAACGCTACAGCTGTCATAGTATCGAGAGAGATGAGTCGTGTGAGTAAACACATTTCCCCACAGACATACAGTTTGTGGTCAGAAGTTTACATACACGTGTAAAGAACATGTATGTCATGGCAGTCCGGAGTTTCCAATAATTTCTACAACTCTTATTTTTCTGTGATAGAGTGATTGGAGCACATACTGTACTTCTTTGTCACAAAAAACATTCATGAAGTTTGGTTCTTTTATGAATTTGGTTCTTTTACGTATCTGACAATGTGACCAAATCTGCTGGGTCAAAAATATACATACAGGAACATGAATTATCAATTTAGGTGACGTAGAAAGCTGTGTCAATCAAATGATCTTTGTGGCTTCTTAACTTCTTGTGAGTGATTATGATTGACTACAGCTGGTGACTTATCTGAGCCCATTTAAATATGACTCATTTGATACGATCATTAGACTCAGACACAAACACTACAATGGGAAAGTCAAAGGAGCTCAGCACGGACCTGAAAAAGCGGTGATTGACTTGAACAAGTCAGAAAAGTCACTTGGAGCAATTTCAAAGCAGCTACAGTTGTCACTGCCACGATCAGGAAGAAAACGCAAGCTATCACCTGCTGCTGAGAGAAAATTGGTCAGGATGGTCAAGAGTCAACCGAGAACCACCAAAAAGCAGGTCTGCAATGAAATAGAAGCTGCTGGAACACAGGTGTCAGTGTCCACAGTCAAGCGTGTTTTACATCGTCATGGGCTGAGAGGCTGCCGTGCAAGAAGGAAGCCCTTGCTCCAGAAGCGGCACCTTAAGGCTCGACTGAAGTTTGCTGCTGATCACATGGACAAAGAAAAGGCCTTCTGGAGGAAAGTTCTGTGATCAGATGAAACAAAAATGGAGCTCTTTGGCCACAATGACCAGAAATGTGTTTGGAGGAGTTAAAATTATTGGAAACTCTAGACTGCCATGACATACATGTTCTTTACAAGTGTATGTAAACTTGTGACCACAACTGTACATCTTCAGGCTATCTTCTTCTACTGTTCCCTGGAGCATCCCCCCAAACCCCCCCCCCAACCACACACACACACACACACACACACACACACACACACACACACACACACACACACACACTCTTGCACGTGTGCATTGAAAACATCCCAATCCCAAGCCTATTTCAGCTGTGTAACAGCCAATATATACACACCCATCTCCTTGAGATGAGAAAAACCTCAGCATATGATCATAATATACATTATGGCAGACGCTGGAATTCGGTTAGCCCGTCAGTGACAGGATATGTCCGGGCAGAGTTGTTTTGTAAGTCAATGATGTCACGGGCGTAAGATGAGGAATGGATGTACTTGTCCGAGCCTGGTAACAAAGCACCCTTTTAATTCTCCATGTGTGGATCAGTGAATGCATCCCAGTTTGGCTGTTCCCAAAGTCTGTGGGGAACGTGGCCTGCTTCACGGCCCCAATGGGTAAGAGAAGCTATGATTGCCATTTCCAAAAGGCCTCGCTGTGGAACCACAGCTTTCCCCCCTTTTATATGAAACAAACAGGCCCATTCTTTCTGAGCCAATCTGCTTTCAGATAAGTGTACAGTCAGCGTGCTCTCGTTTTTGACCGTCGCCACCATAATCGTGCTGAGCATTAATGCCATGAGAGCACAGCTTTTCATTCACATTAATCAATAATATCTCTCACATAACTTAAAATGTCAGCCCCAAAATTGAATGGTAACACAAAACCAACTTGAAATTGTAACACAAACCCAACCAACTGGAAAACAAATATGTTCTGATACCCAAGAGAGATTACATCTCTCACATCTACCGCCTGCGTGTGCAATGCAAACCAGTTGACTGCTTTCTGCACGTGTCTATCCGGACTAATGTGTGTTTCTCAGAAGTGGAGGTGGAGGTGGTGGTGGATGATAACCACGTCCCACTCATAGGTAACAGCTCTAATGGCAGTCAGAAGAGCGAAGCAAGAACAGACAGGCACAAATACCTCCCGCCACTCCCTCCCCACGCCTGCAGAGCGAGAGAGAGAGAGAGAGAGAGAGAGAGAGAACGCAGAAGCACAAGAACAACAAGCAAAGAAAAACCTGTTTGCTCGCGTTCAAGAGCAGAAAATAAACCCTCACCTTTCGGGGCTCCTCAAATGTGTGTCATCCAAAAAAAAGTGTTCCGTAGTTCTGTAGAAGTTCAGGGGTAAGGAGGGCGACGATGGAGAAAGAGAGAGTGTTTGTTAATCGCTAGTTGTGGTGGTGGTATGGGTGGCGGTGGTGTGGGTGTCTTCCACTGCACGGAGCACTGCGGGGGTCCTCGCGAATTCCAGCCGCCCGCCGCCTCTGCCGATCACCCCTCACCCCCTTCCCGAGGACGAGGATGGCGCTCTTCGTCAGCTGCTTTGATGCTGCTGTCCTTTCATCACCATCATCATCATCGTCATCATTAAGGAAGCAGCAGGGTGGCATGACCAAGAAACGGGGGGAGAGAGAGAGAGAGAGAGAGAGATATATAGTTGCATAATTAGGGTTAAAAAACACAACATGAAAGACTCCAAACACTAGAGAGACTAGAAATGAGCCCCCATATATTTGTGGCTCAAAACCCCTGAAGACCGGTGGTGGAGCCACTGGAGAGGGAGAGGGAGAGGGAGGAAGGGCCTCGACGCACTCGGGGTCAACAGCTGGAATCCTTTGTAACAACACCTCTCACTGTTGTGGCTGTGTGTCCGCTGCTCCTTGGAGTGCAGGCGGGTGGGTGGGGCACATGATCAGTATCACAGGGATTTTCACCAACCACCACCACCACCACTGCTTTTGGTCTAAAGTCTTTTTAGTCTAAAGTCTAAAAATGAGACTCGAGAAGTGGGGGGCAGGACCCTGTAAACAGGAACCAAGTCAGCGACTCGAGAGTCCATTCCTTTGAGTAGAGGTTCATCACACACACGTCCACAACACAATCTATGATCGATCCTTCGCCATTATAGAAGGTGTATTACTGTTTAATACAGTGTGCCCACGTTTAACTAGGGATGACGCCTTAGCCTTGCTCTGGCTTGTTTTTTCTAATTACAAGTTGTCAGGCATCCAGGTGTGTGTGTGTGTGTGTGTGTGTGAAAGAGAGAGAGACAGACAGACAGAGACAGAGCGATAGACAGATAGGCAGACAGACAGAAACAGAGACAGAGCGATAGACAGATAGGCAGACAGACAGACAGAAACAGAGGCAGACATACATGCAGAGATGCTTTGTTGCTGTATTTGGGGTTGTCTGAATGACATAATAGGCAGACTCACTACTAGTCAGACCATTGTTCAGTGGCTAGGAGGAAACATTTAATAATAATTGTGTTTCTTCCCATTGAATATAATGGTAGGTTAGTAGCAGCCCCCTCCCATTGCAGAACTGTGCTTATTGTTGGGGAAGCAGTGCCTTAGGAAGGGACACACACAAGACAACTGGAGGGACACACACACACACACAAGACAACACACTGCTTACCTGTGTATAAAGTGGTCCAGAGAGCAGACTCCCAGAACAGATCTGCTTATTGCAGTGCGTCAATTTCCAGCCGCGCAGGAGGATGCATCATAAAGTCACATACAGAGGAACCGTGCAATAAGCGACACAGAGCAGATGTCCTACACCCAGTAATACAAAAAAATAGGCAAATGGAAAATATTGCTCTCCGTGACATCATTTAGTAGAATGCCTTTTTGATTTTTTTTTAGTCCGAGGTTAGACAATGAAGAGCAGATATGCTGCACACGTCTGCACCACTTCTATAAAACTAGCAGCAGCACACATTCTTCTGTCATTATTCTAAACATTCAAGTTTTGCCCCACCTCTCGTTTCCTTGCGCATGCGCAAAAAGCTGATATCTAAAACAATATTCAAATGGAGTTTTAGTGCCACCAGGTGGCCGAATATATAAATACATAAATGGAATACATAATTTCAAATGTGGTCTGAACATTAAACCTAGATGTCAAACTGAAAGAGTCTCTACAACTTATTATTGAGGCATATTTCAGTATAGTTAGTTAACCGGTATACACATTCTTCAAGTGGATCAGAGGTTAAATTGTACATATCAAATCAATAAATTATTGGATCGAAACTCATTGTTTAAGATGAAGACATATGCTTTATTTATTGGCAATAAAATGTTTACCACAGAGTTAGAGTCCATCTTATTTCACATTCTTCACCTTTCAATATTCAAAAGCTGAAAAAGGCATTATTCAAGTGGCTTTAATCCTTACAGACACCACTTAACTTAATTGTTTCTTTTTTTTTTCTTTAGTCAGGAACATTGGGACATAGCTTTCAGGTAACAAGTGACCTGGAGATCCACCAATCACATGTGTCCATATACCTCGGAAAAGCGCTTTCACACTGACAATAGCTGCCCGACAAAAAAATAGGTCTTGTTTAGGAACAGGTCGTACATGACTTTTTTTTGTTTTTTTATCCAAATATTCTGTAACAGGAAATGAAAATTCAATTGGCTG
This sequence comes from Coryphaenoides rupestris, assembly GCA_002895965.2. Taxonomy (NCBI): domain Eukaryota; kingdom Metazoa; phylum Chordata; class Actinopteri; order Gadiformes; family Macrouridae; genus Coryphaenoides; species Coryphaenoides rupestris. Next base: position 267,973 of record PIJE02000588.1, on the reverse strand, counting down.
AAAACATGACCACTGTGTACAAAAAAACCCCAGAAATGCAAGGAATCATTACTGTTGCATACATACTGTTGCCCATCCAGCTTATCATAACACCAATGTGTTCATATATACAACATGATGGACATGAACAAATGATTGAACATGCCAGAGATTGAACTGCAATTGACTCCACAGCAAAGACTGACGATGTTAACAGCTTCATGTCCAGCACTCTGTGCACCTGTCCAGCATTGACCACTGGGCCTAGACAGTCCTCCACCAACCCATAGATCCTATAGTTAAGACTGTCAACTGCCCCTCCTTGTCCAATAGCGGACACCGCGCCAATACCCTGGGACGCTACATGGCTACTGTAGTCCTGTCCGTCAATGAGCAACTTAAAACGTGGCTCACGTCTCACCCATGAACACGTGTCGATCGATCCAACAGCTGAACAAACAACCGATGATTATGTTCATGTGCACTTAGCCCTTCGCCAAACTGACGCGGAGCAGACAATGTATGAGTTCAGTAAGTGCCCCTCAACAACTTGACAATGCTTCAAGAGTAAACTGGGTGAATGTTAGTTACTAGTACTACATCCTATGGAATTTAAGGCCCAAAAACCCAAATGGTCAACGGTGGTGAAAAATATATCATCTTGTTGTTGTCGTCGCTGTCGTCGTGGCTACGCGGAGTGCAGAGGGATGACAAATTTGCAGCCGAAGGGAGAGTGGTACTCGATGCCCACCTCCTGGAAAACCTGGCAGGGCACCCCGATGTCACAGAGGTAGACCCGGCCTGCGCCCTCCGCCAGGGGCAGCGGCAGGCACAGTGACAGGGACCACTTGGCCTCCACCGCCAGCCCCTGTCCGCTGACCGGCGGGTCTATGCTGAGCGCGGGGGCTCGGTTCTGGTTGGCCCAGTCGGCGGCTGCCCGGTACCAGGGCTGGTCCATCAGGAATGTGTTCTCGTGGCAGTCGAGGCAGTTGATGATCAGGTCCACGGGGGAGTCTGGGAGGTCTGTGGAGAGAGAGAGAGGATACACTTTAGTCTTGATTGCCTGACTGAATCAGAAATCGTACCAAGCATTTACCAGCCTGTGATGCATGCACTAGCCAGTGGTTCGTACCTTTAATACTAGACACTTGCTTGCCCCCGGTCTTGCTGTAGAGCGCCAGCTCCTGTGTGACCGAGTCCAGCATCTTGACAAAGTTTGGCAGAAACAGGATGACCTCCACCTCGTGGTTGGCCAGGTGGCGGCCACAGCTGATGCCCTGTGCCCCCTGCACGTGGGGCCCGCACAGCAGGGCCACTGTGGGGCGCTGGTGCACATTCTTGGGCGTGAGCCTGCGGGAAGGAAGATAGATGATGCACATAAGTGTCTGCTCCTGAATGCCCGTTTCCGAAAGAACTTATTTTATTTGAGTGACACATTGTCCACAAACCCTTCTCAAATTAATTTGCTTCTTCACATAAAAGGCCATTAAATAAGATATGAATGGGACAGTGGCTATGTGACTACAGTACAGCCCCCCCCCGCTAGTGGCTTCACACAGTACTACCTACAGGTCCAGAAGCGGGCGATAGCAGCATGCGTACCTGTTGGGCCCACCCAGCAGCGTCAGTGCCATCTGACTGGCGCACACGCCCGTCATCTCCAACCGCCGCTCCAGCGAGAGGCCGTGTCGCTCGGCGGCTACCAGCAGCCGCTTGTGGAGCTCGTAGGACACACTGGGCACCACCAGGCCCGAGTCTACACACAGGAAAGAGGAAGCAAGACAGACATTTCCATTTAGGGCATTTGGCTGCTGAGTACATTTGCAATACATCGCTGGCTGTACAGTAAGATTTGAATAGAACAAGCACATCATGATTTCTAGGTTAGTAGAACAAGTTTCAAGTGTTCACTACATTTACATATAGGGCATTTGGCAGACGCTTTTATCCAAAGCGAATTAGAATAAGTACATTTGCAGAAAGAGACAATATATCGCTGTGGTACATAAAGATCAGAATAGAACAGGTTTTCAAGCATTCATAATTGCAAGGTTAATAGAACGAGTTTCATAGTTGCCTGCTAGGTTGCCTGCATAATAGCTGGGATAAGAGCAGAGGCGCCATTACCAACATCTTAGAACATACAATATGCTAAACAATGGCAAGTAAAATTATTTAGTGCCAAGACGTACAAACACGCAAGTGCTAGGGTTAGGAGAGGGAAGGCGGGGTTCACCTGGGAGTCCAGGTGAACTCTGAACAGAACAGAGTCATAACTGCCGGATTAAAGCACTCACAGAAGTGCTTGCCTGTGTTTAACTCGCTGGTCAACGGGAAGACAGCTAGCATAAGACCATAAGTCTGGACGTACCGGTGCAGTACTCCTTGGCTCCGGGCTGCGGCACCTTGATCTGCCGGTAGACCACGGGCTTGACCTCCAGGATGTTCTCGTCGTGCCGGTAGCGTGCCGGCGTCTGCTCCTGGGGTGTGCCGCGCGACCTGGTGCCAGGGCCAGTGCCGTTGCCAGCGCAGTTGCCGCGGCGATCTGAGCCATCAATCTCCGAGAAGACAGCGGCCTTGTCGAAGAGCGCCAGGTTGCCCTCGAAGTCGAAGTCCGTGTCCAGGCCGTCGTCCACGCCGTCGCCGAAGCACTCGTCGTCGCGCTGCTTCATCATTGGACCCCCGCCGTTCTTCACCCCGTTCTTCTTGGGGGTCGCCTGGTTGGCCCCCCGACTGCTCGAAGACCCTGAACAGTTTGGGGGGGGGTGGGAGTAATAAAAGATATGTAAATCAAATCATCCTCAATAAGATATGCTTTATAAATCCAAGATGGTCATGTAGGTGTCACATTCACAGCACTATTGTGAATGTGAACTATTGTGAACACTATTACAGGACTAAAAAATAAAGGAACGCCAAAGATTAAATGAATATATAACCTCCGCGTTTGTATATCTTGGCATTATTAAGTATTTAGCATATTGTATGTTCTTAGATGTTGGTAATGTGCTCAGAATGGCACGTCTGCTCTTATCCCAGCTATTATGCAGGCAACCTAGCAATTATGAAACTCGTTCTATTAACCTTGCAATTATGAACGCTCGAAACCTGCTCTATTCTTATCTTTATGTACCACAGCGATATATATCTGTCTCCTTCAACAAATGTACTCTTTGTAAGTCGCTTTGGATAAAAGTGTCTGCCAAAAGCCATAAATGTAAATATAGCGATACACGTCACACTGGCAGGAATGGGAATGCAAACATGACCGCAACATGCTATAAGATTACTGACGTGGCAGCGGAGTGGAGTAAGTGGAGTAAAACGGCATCCAGAAGCGATTCTCTCGCTCTGTGCGTCGACACTTACACGAGTTGTGCCGTCGACGGAACGCCTTGGGTTGGCCAGGCACGTCCAGGTGTCGCTCACCGTAACTCTTGGAGCAGTGCTGGGGAGAGTTGAGTCTCCCGTGGGCCCTGGGGTCGCCCTTGGGCATGGCGACGGGCGCACTGCTCGGCTTGCCGCCCGACACGGAGGGGCTGTTCACCGCACAGCCATTACCAATGTCCAAGATCTTGAGCTCCTTGATGTCCATAGCACTGCGGAGGACCCCACGGTTAAAACCACAAACACTTCCGTTGGCACCACAACAGTAGACAGAGTGTGTCATCAATCACTTTTGGCCCATAATAATCTGGCCTGTAAAGCCCTTTGCGACTGTATTGTGATTAAGGGCTATACAAATAAAATGTAATTGAATAGATCAAATAGAAAGACAGATAGTTAGATAGATAGATAGGATGCTTTAGACCAGAGGTGGGCAAACTACGGCCCGCGGGCCACATACGGCCCGTTGCGTTGTTTAATCCGGCCCGTCGGACATTTACATTAACAGCAGTCCTATAATACATTTACATTTGTAGTATTCATTTTGCCGTTTTTTTTTTCTTCCTTCTTCCTGATTCCTTAATTGGTTCCACTAGATCAGAGGACACTAATATGCGGAGCGCGGTCCGGACCCAGACGCGTCATATCTGGACCCGGACCTGTAACCAATAAATGATTGAGTATTATACAATTTAGTTGTCGCTTTTCTATTTTAACCTGCGCATCTTTTCTAACCTTTACGGCACTGGCTTAGCGGGCCAATCAGGTCAGGTCACGTGACACTACTCAGCCAATCAAATCGTTGGTCAGTGAGCGACTAGAAACAAACATACAGGCGGAGAAATGAGACGAGAGAAGCGGTCGGAGTACAGTGCGCTTTAAAAAGAGAAAGGTAATCAGTGAGAACAGAGCCTTTAAAAAGAGAAAGGTAATCAGTGAGAACAGAGCCTTTAAAAAGAGAAAGGTAATCAGAGAGAACAGAGCCTTTAATGAAGATAGGACAGACATGTTTATTCTTCCCACGGACAGTTCAAAACCTGTATGTCTCATCTGTCCCGAGACTGTGGCTATTATTAAAAGCGGCAATGTGAAGCGCCACTATGAGACAAAACAGTGTTTTCACCAAACATACCCGTCCAAATCCGAACTGAGGGCACAGAAAATAAACGATCCGAGAGCCCAGTATGATCGACCCACCAGAATCCTAACACATTCATTCACTGCCTGACAACGTGCTGATGAATGTTCCCTTAGAGTTGCTTGGATTTTGAGTCAACATTAAAAAAAAACATTGACCGACGGAGGGGTTGTTAAGGAGAGCATGAGTGCAGTAGCTGAACCCTTATTTGACGGGAAACAAAAAGAAGAGTTTTGTGCTAAAATCAAGGAAATAGCTACAGTATATCAGCATCATCAGCCACAAAGAAAAGGGAAATATGAAGCCAGGATGTGCCCAGCTGGATGAAGCCATTCATAAGGCACCATGCATAGGTTTAGATGAGTCCACTGATGTGTCCGACGATGCTCAGCTGTTAGTTTATGTAGGGTTCTTCAATGAGGAGAAGAAAGAAAATAACATGTATTTATTATTAGAGCACATATTATTGGTTCAAACTTGTTATATTATTGAATTGTACTTCATTTATTTGATTTAACTACATAGTGGCAGCCTATAGATGTTGATACGATTACTAGGCTTACTAGGCAGTGATATATCGCTGCCTCTCCTTCAACAAATGTACTCTTTGTAAGTCGCTTTGGATAAAAGCATCTGCCAAATGCCCTAAATGTAAATGTAAATACGATTAGTAGGCTACTTCAATATCCAGTATATGTTAGACATTATGATCCTCATCTGCTAATGGCCCGGCCCGTCTGTCAGTTTTAAAAACCAAATGTGGCCCTTGAGCCAAAAAGTTTGCCCACCCCTGCTTTAGACACAACTCCCTCCACTGAACTTTCTGTCTGTGAAGGATTCTTCTTTTGAATGCAACACAGACTTCATTGACAGAAAGTTGCTCACACACCACAAAAAGTTGATTTTTTGTGTGTGTGTGCAACCAAAGACATGCCTTTGATACAAAAAGTGGACGACCCAAGCTGTCCATAGAGGTGCAATAATGGCGAGCTTATTGCCATTAAGTACAATCAGATAAGACTTGTGCTGTCGGGACTAGGCACTGCATTGCTTGTGTGGACCTGGAAGATACACACACACACAGCCTCGTAGTAATCATATACTTTACCTAAAGGTGACCTCGGGTACGGAGCACTTGACTCCATTGTGGAAGGGCTGTCTCAGGGAGATGGTCTGGCTGGACTGGTCCACGGAGGACACCTCGCCCTGGTACACCCCCAGCGTGGGGCCGCAGTTGATGGACACCAGGCTGCCCAGCCAATCGGAAGCCATCTAGACGTGGACACAGACATCAGAAGAGACACAGAAGTTCGCCAGAAGGAAGAAGTCGTCCAGTTAACAGCCATTCGAGCGGGAGAAAAAAAAAAAAAAAAAAAAAGACAACAACGAAGCTCACGTCCATCCAGTGGCCACTGCTTAGTTTACCAGCTCGACGTTAGCTACACCTAGCAGCGGTCAGCGGTGTAGTCAAGTACAAGCACATCACTTAGAACATTAACTCAAGATTATCTTACCTTTTTCTTGTCGGGAACGGTCTAATTTTGGAGAGTAGTTTTGATGTCTTCGACCGCCGCCACTTTGTGTCTTCTTAACGTGTGAATGAAACGGCCAAAGGAGAAACAATCGCGCCTTTGAGCCGCTAGCCGCTAGCCACTTAGCTCCAAACGCTACTGCTCTCGCTAGCGTCGCTGTGGCGGGCTTTCCACTTCCTGTTTCTCCGTCCACCTTCTTCGAAATAAAAGTACCGGTTGTGTACTTCGAAATTAAAAGTACTGCTGTTATTTTAATGTGGTCACTTTAGTTCACTTGAAGTGATAAGAAATCCTTTGAAAATGGGATGGGGATATTTTTTAATGTATAAAATAAATGAAAGAGAACACAAACAGTGATTGAGTATTCAGGATAACAGTTTGTATTGAGCCAGGGGCGTGTGGTATTTGACACTGGCTTGTAACAATAGCATGTAGGTATTATAAACCAGACGCTTTTATGATCGACAGCCTAACAACACTAATACAATTGTACAAAGATCTTCTGAAAATGTTACTTGAATAAGACTTCAGTTGACACAGTTCACTTTAGCTCTCAGTTCTTTCCATCTCTAAAACATTGACTCACTGTTTGAGATGCAGGCCCCTATCAGACTCAGAGAGGCCTGTCATTCAATCTGTCATTTCCTCACACCGCCATACATAGAGATGACCTCAACATTAATATTAACAAACAGCGAACAGAACACAACCGATTTAGCCAGTGAGGTTGTCTGGAGACCATCTCTGCGGAGAGCACACACACCCAACCAAATATGTGTGTGTGTGTGTGTGTGTGTGTGTTTTGGCTTTCCATGGATACTGTGAATAAGATGTGCATGCTAAAGTCTGTTCCATTATATAATTAAACTATATTCAGGACAAAGACAGGAGTGGATACAGTGAGGCATTCTTCTTCTTCTTCTTCTTCTTCTTCTTATTATTATTATTATTATTATTATTATTATTATTCTTATTATTATTATTATTATTATTAATGAAGACACAAAGACTAATTGTGATATAACACAAGGAATTCAAATTTCACAGCTTGTTTACAGTTACCAAGCAGAGAGTCAACAAGCTGTGGAAATTGCAAGTCACCTATTCTAAGAATAGTGTCACACTTGCTATCCGACTCAAGACTGCGATCATCAACATCATCCCATATCTCACACTGGCCCACTCTCTGTCATTCTGCACAGCATGTGGGCCGAGGAAGACCACAGCAGCCGGTCCTTCACCAGGAGCAGGAATGAATCCAGCTTCTCCAGGACCTCCTCGACGCGCTCCTTCAAACCTACCGGCCTATTTGCTCTGGCGGCAGACATGGACCTGTGGGACAACATGTGTCTGTTTGAATCACAGCAGGTAAGAGCAAAGACAGGTCACGTTCAAGACTCGAGAGTGTGTTCCTACCATGTAAGGTTCAAGTGTAATCCTGTCATTCAAAATTGTGTTTTCTCTCTTGTCAGTCTTCAGCACAGTCTGGCATGGGAGCCGTCTCTGGATTAGGACTTCTGTCAAAAACCTGGTGAGAGGAGAAACATGCAGTAGCCTACATGCAGTTCAAATAAAGATGATGCACATCACTACTATTGAGTGGTTTATTGACAGATGTATTCGGTTCACTTGGATTGGATTTTAATTCTTTAAAAATGCTCTATGTTAACTGCAGCCCTTTCGGCAGTACTGTTGGTTTCGGACACACGTTACCCTCAGCCATGAGGCCGTGGATGCCAATGTCACACCTGGCTCCAGAGGACGTCCCCAGCTTCTTCTCGGACCCACCCCGGCTGGGAGGTGAGCTCCATTCGGCCCTGGGGGAGTGGGGCTCCAGGCGGACAGGAGGGCTGGCACACCGGCTGCTGCAGGAGGCTCAGCAGCGTCTGGGGGGTGACCAAGGAGACCTCCTGAAGAGCAGAAGCCCACCACCACGACACAGCACTACAACCACCACACAACCTCTGGACATGAAACACAAGGTTAGACCAGACTTTATGCCAAAATTGTCCCGGCCTGTCTCTGTCCCCCTCCTAATTGATTGATTTTCTGTGTTCTTCTTGGCACACCCTGCTGGACACGTCATTTATTGTCTACCATGTGCTCTTGTTTGTTTTCATGCGCCACATGTCTTTTTCTGTGTTTCTGACTCCGCCCCCACCTGTCATAGGTTACCTCCGCTCTTGTGTTGTTCCCCGTGTGTTTTAGTGTGCATCCGTTTATTAATTGTTTCATGTTTTATTTTGTAGTCTGCTTTTATTTCTTGTATTTCTTATTTGCTTTTATTTCTTCCTTGTGTACAACTTGTACAACTATATTATCAGAACTTCAACAGTTCATCAACAGTCAATGTCTGCTCATGAATTGTGTGTGTGTGTGTGTGTGTGTGTGTGTGTGTGTGTGTGTGTGTGTGTGTGTGTGTGTGTGTGTGTGTGTGTGTGTGTGTGTGTCTCTCCTAGGAGAAAGACAACCTCCAGCAGCAGGCCCATGATGAGCGTCCGAGGCAGCCGGGGAAGCCTCAGTACAACAGGGAGACTTCCACCACCGAGCTCCATGAGCAGGAGAAACCGTGCCCGGACACCGCCCTGCTCCGGGAAGCCTTGACATCCGTCAAAGAGGTGAGAAGGTTGGAGGGTGGAGGCTTGGGTGGTGGTGGTGGTGCACTGTCTCACACTAGATCCACATCCTCCACAATCCACATGAGTCACACTCTGGTCCTCCTCACTGAACGCCAGGTCAACGAAACACTAAGAAGTGAGCTCAGGACGGTCAAGCAGAGCCTGGAGATGTCCCAGGCTCAACTCTGTGAGCTGAGGGCGGAGAGAGACGTCCACACCCAGCAGGTGTCTACGCTACAAGCCCAGCACACCCAGCTGGCTCAGGAGAAAGAGGAGATCTTGCGTGACCATTTTGCACGTGGACTAGAGGAGGAGCTAGGACAGCGGAAGGAGGAATGCACTAAGCTAAGGTGAAATATTGACGTCATTCATCATGAGGTCATCTGACATCTAACATTCTGCCTCCGGAGTCTAGGGCCATACATCTATGGCCCGCATGTTAAGCCCTTTGAGACTATAACTGTGATTAAGAGCTATACAAATTAAACTTGACTTGGCTTGACACGGGACAGGGCAGTGTAGTGGCTATGGATGTTTGACTTCCAGCTGAAAGGTACTGGGTTTGATTCCCAGTGTCCACAGCTCACCTATAGGCCTCTGAGAACAAGATGATGGGCTATAGCAACTCCTGAATGTATCAGAATTTGCTTGGGATAAACGCATTCGCTATATTTACTAAATGGTAGTAAAGAGTTGTAGCAGAGCTCCTGCCACAATGCCACATACAGTACATGTGGCTTAGTTCTGGGCTCCTCGAAGGACACAGGCAGGTTTGTGTTGTGAAGTCCGGTTTATTGCAAAAGGTGAAGACATGACATGAATGTAGACATGACATGAGGAGCGGATGGTACACATGCTTGCGCTCTGTGAGTGTGTGTCCTGGTGGCTGACTTAACCTGTGGTGCACTGATTAGCCAATGCGGTCAATGCATCCCCCCAGACTCTAACTGGGCCAGATGAGGCCAATTATGCCAGCCACCAAACACACACACTCCCACAAGAGTCATACAATGTTTTCTACAGGGAAACTCTGGATGCTTTAGAGGCAGAACACCAGAGGCTGCAGGACCACTGCCTCTGTCTGGAGTCTGAGGTCCTGGCGCAGGAGGAGGCGATTGGCGTGAAGGCGCAGGAGTCCCAGAAGCTGGAGTCTGAGAGGCTCAGGGGTACGGAGGAGCTGAGGGCCATGGCCTCGTTCTGGAATGAGAAATGGCAGGAGGCTGTGCGGAGTCTGAGCTCCACACAGAGGCAGTTGGAGGCAGTGAAACGACAGGTCCCTGGTCATGAGGTTAGACTTCAACTTCATGTTCAGAGTTTGTTGGAGGCCAAAAATTCCTTTGCACTAGTGAACCTTCATAAGAAACTTGATTGATGCATCTGTCTCCGAACTGAATCATTTCAGCTCCAGGAGCAAGCAACCAAACTGACTGCTGAGGTTCACAGACTTCAAACTGAGCAGGATAAACACAAGTGAGCACAATTGCTTTATGTCATGTTGAATGAACAAGCTCATACCGGTTACAATACATTCAGTCACTATTAACGCTTTGTGGTCCTTCACAGAGAAGAAATGAGGGCACTGTTTCTGCACAAAGCGAACCTTGAGGCAGAACTTACAAGGACCAAGGTACACTGCACAGGCTGACATTTTTATTAAATGGAATTAAATAATGAGTCATGAGTCATGACTTTGATAATATTGTAGAATATGTGTGTGTGTGTGTGTGTGTACAGAGTGCGACTAATTCGCTGCTGCGGGTCGAACTGGACGCGTGTAAACAGCAACTGGAACTGGAGAAGAACAGAAGCAAGGAACTGGTTCACACACGGACAGGTAGACAGCCAGGTAGTTACATGTACATCTACTGTATATATAAATGTATGTCAATTTGAGACAAGTCAAACAAAAGTAAATCAAGACGTCAAATCTCTGTTGTGTATATTTTCAGTCGGTGAGTCTGTGCAGAGTCAAGACAAAGCGACGATGACCGTGTAAGTGTAACCCAACTGCTGATGAGTTTGTTAACATTTGTAAAGATGTCGTCGGCCCCTGATGTTGTATGCTATATTATCTTTAGCCTCTCCTCTGTCTCTGAACCCTGTCGTCCTCTCTGTTTGGTAAAGGGGACGTATTCTGCCCCCAGGTGTGAGTGTGATTAGCCAGTGCAAGCCGTTTCACAATTGCCATGTGACTACCGTCTAGTGACATCACAAGTGGGGAATGTCCACCTAGATGTGTGCTGACTAGATCAGTTTACCTGTCGACTGGTCAGTCCACTGGGTAGGCTGGTAGAATAGTCTAGTCATCAACAACATCGAGTTGGACATTCCCACTTGTGATGTCACTAGACGGTAGTCACATGGCAATTGTGAAACGGCTTGCAATGGCCAATCACACTCACACCATAATATGTCCCATTTAAGACTCAGCATGTCACCCAAGATATGTCCTCCAGTCACTCCTCTGTGGCAGCCAGAATTGCCATCTAATAGCAGCAGCAGCCCAAATGATTCTTTACAGGTAAGAATGAGAAGACATGCAATAGTCAATTTAGTAGAGAAATAACACAAATATCATCCTCATCCTCATCCTCTTCCTCTCTGCAGTGGGTCACAGTTAAGGAGCTGGCCGACCAGCAGGGGGAACCACATCCCAGCCAAAAGGAAGTCAGTCAGCAATTTTCCCTCACATTATCACAGAGAGATTTAGTCAGATGCTCTGGGTTGTAACTAAGTGTGTTTGTATTTTATGTATTATGCAGGTTCTTTTGCCAAGCAGTGTCGCTCCAAGTCTGGCACAACAGCTGGCAAATATGCAAAAAGAACTGAGGGAAAAGTATGTTAAGTAAATACAGATTGACTATTTGACTATTGCACTGACTATTGTATAGTTTATTTTATGATTCGTGATATTCATGTGTTAGGGAGCATGCTTTGGAGCTTCAAGAAATACTGAGAGATGCAGAGAAGTCAAAGGCCCAAAGTAAGATTTCTGCATTGAGGCTGAAGGTAGAGTATCAGTTGTTCTCAGTAATATGATAAGAATCATGATTAAAAACAAAAATAATAATGGTTCTCCCAAAGAAATGTTTCCAGAGAATGTGTCTGTTTAATGTCATGCTCATGTTTTTGGGCAGCTTGTGAAGTTGAACGGGATGGTCACTAAAAACTCCAAAGATGGTGGCCAAACAGAAAGCCTTGCCACTGACTTGCCAGAGAACCAGTCAGCCAACCGGCCTCAACAGGGAAAGGAACAGACTGCCCAGGGTCACTTGGTAAATAAAATACTGCTTACAGAAATGCCGGTGAATATTGTCTTAAGGAATAAGTCAAATGTATTTCACTATACTTCACTCGCACAGGATACAGATGATAGAACATCTTCAGGCAGCCAGAACACAAAGTCTATAGGTGCGGTGGACCATGACCGACAGCGCAGAATGGTCACAGAGCAGGTGAGGACCACGAATGAACGGCCAAATAAGGACTTCCCCTTTTCATTGTTTGGCCACATTACACCGCCTTTCACTTCATCAAATCTGTCTTTGTCTTAAAACGTAGTTAAAAAACCTCTTCAAAGAGCGGGAACAAGAGTTGGGGAAGGCGTGTGACAGCCCACCAGGCGCTCAAACTCACACGTATCCACTACAAGAGTTGGCATCCAAATCTCAAGCCATCAAGGTACCAAAGATACTGAGAGGCACACAATCGGTGTATCATATATTGGGTCATACCCTTTCTATATTTAACTATGCAGTGTGGAAGTGTAAACAGTACTCTAAATCTGGTTTCCCTTTCTGACACACGCTGCAGAGTCACCGACAACAGGTGCTACTGAAGTGTAGAAATGAGCTTTATGGCTCAGGCCTGGCCCCCGTATCTGAAGGAGGGGGAGGAGGAGGACGAGGACGAGGAGGAGGTGGAGGAGACACAGGGAGAGCAAGGATGAACCAGCCTACTGCACTCCACAACAAGAGCTCCTGTATGGAAATACTTTTATTAAAGTGGATTGGACGATGCCTAAAATCATAACCAGTCACACGGCCACACTTCCTCACAATGAAGAGTAGAAGAAGAAGATCTTTATTAGTCCACACACATGTAGTGGTCACACAACACACAGCGGGAAGTGGCGGCCGCCAAACACACACACGCGCATGCAGGGAGGGTGCTTTATTCAGACCTAGATGAATACATTCTTCCTAATTATTAATTAATTCTCTCTCTCTCTCTCTCTCTCATCTCTCTCTCTCTCTCTCTCTCTCTATCTATCTCTCTCTTTCACACACCACACCCCTCAGTGGTTAGTGTGTGGATCTCTAGGCTGTAACATGCACGCATGCATGCACACACACCTAAATGAATACATTCTTCCTAATTATTATTCTTCTCTCTCTCTCTCTCTCTCTCCTCTCTCTTCTCTCTCTCTCTCTCTCTCACTCTCTCTCTCACCTCACACTCTCTCTCTCACACCACACCCCTCAGTGGTTAGTGTGTGGATCTTGCATGCACGTACACACACCCACACACCCACACACCCCCGTACACGTGACAAGTGACCTTGATTTCCCACAGACACTCGCATATGTGCAGACTGTGTTAATCCCTGCAGCTTCATGTCTGCGCAGCACCACTGCCACACAGATGCTGACTGTGGTGTCACTGTAATCTCCCATATGACACTCTTTACTGGGTTAATAACTGGATTTGAAGCCCCAGGCGTGACCAGGCCAAATGGCTTGGATATGCATCGCTTTCCTGTGTATGTTAGTGCTAGAGAGATGGACGTGAGCGTTGAGTGTTGCGTTGAAAGTCACACACATTGCAGAAACCGATGACACACTATGATGAGCAATAAAGCACGCTTTCATACAAATTGGCTGCATCGACATTTGTAATGGCTGAACTTGTAATGAGGGCTTTATAATTCTGATGTTGGTTTGTGTGACGTATCCAAGTGGGTGCACTGTTGAACAAGTATGATGGTGTGCATGAAAATGTATTACAAATACACAATCATGAGATATATCCCTTTTGTTACACACATATAATACAAGTTGAGTGGAACACAGAGAATGGGGTGCAATTATTATTGACTGTACAATTCATGACCGTAGTATGACTTGTTAAACAATGCACCACACAGGTTAACACACAAGTTAGTCCACTAAAACCGTTGTATGTCCCAAGTTTGGGAATACACCTCATCCGCTACCGATGTGTTGCACCCACACACCGGCTTGACATATGACTTGATATGAGTTTGACTCATCATGGATGTCTATAGAGGCTCTGGTTGCACGGTGTGTCACTGAGCGCACTCCACCTGCCCCTGACTACACATCTCCCTCCAGTGTGCGCGTCCCGCCTCTGGGCCCTCTGAGCCAATCAGGACTTGGCCAAGCACCTCACTCTGGTTCTGCCAGTGTCAGGAAAGAATAAGAATGAGTCATGTTTAATGTTGGACAAGTGTGCGTGTTTTTGTGTGTGTGTGTGTGTGGATATAAATATAAATGCATTATATTTGATTCTCTGAGTGCTGATACTTGCCTGCATCACGATGATCTCGAGTGTGATATGCATGTGACCGGGGTCTCCTGGGGGGAGGTCAAACAGGAAGGGTGTGTTCCACCCTGTGGTGCGCTGAGTGGAGAACACCGTGCCGTCGTGGTGCAAGTTCACCACCACCTTGTAACCTACAGTTACAGTCGCAAACGGTCACATGATTGTATGAGAAAATAAAAGAAATGTTTTCTCAAAGTATTTTATTCACCTAATACATTCATGTCATTATTCCATGATCATCTCAACTGTATAATTTTCCAGGAAATATTTCCAGTGAATATTCACACAAACCATTCATAATAATTCCCAAATCCCATTTATATATAGCCACATTTCTTTGATTTGATAAATAAAGTACCATCTCTACACTCTATAAATATTTGACTAGTATTGTTAAAAAATGTTATATTATTGACCATTCAGGCAATGTTTCTGGTTAAGATTTACAGTGCATACAGTACAGTATATGTCTGTGTTTATGTGATGGATCCGCCTCCAGTCTACAGTCAGGACAGAGCTGCACTGGATGTGTTGCACCAGAGACGCAGACTTTCCAAAGTCCGGGGACATTGTCTGACTGGAGGATTGTAAACAGTGAGCGAGGGATTACACTGTCATTAAAAAAAGGGGGGATGATCCGCTCATCCAGTCCGGCGCTGTAAGACAACGTGTAATCTCCAAACATTAAAAGCAAACATAGGGACTTACTTTACCTCCGCGCTTAAAAAGAAAAAGCAGAACCCAGTGCTCAAACTCACGCTGCTTACATAATACTATCTATTGTATGGGAGGATAGGAGATTGTACGCCCGCATGACCTTTGATCCCCTCGCTCGCGCTAATATATCCGTGTCTCCACTTGCTATCCGTTTGAGACACTATACTGTGGCACGCCATTCCCTGACCTGGAGGAGCCGGCGGGCGGGAGAAGCTGTCTAGCTGCTCTACTTTGAGGACCATGGCTTTGATGCGATGCGCCAGCGTCTGATACTGAAGCAAAATGAAGAGCTAATATAAGATGCCCGCCGGTGGGCAACTAAGCCCCGGCCTGCTCGACGGCGCTGCCAGGAGGGAGTTCGTACTCTGAAAGGGCACAGGGGCACAGAGGGATACAGATACGTACAGAGAGAGAGAGAGAGAGAGAGAGAGAGAGAGAGAGAGAGAGAGAGAGAGAGAGAGAGAGAGAGAGCGTAATCAGGGCAGTGCTCATGGGCTGGTGCTTGGGAACATACATGGAATTCTACATCATGTTACAGCATGCATGAAACAGGGGTGCCTGCTTTGTATGTTACTTGTCATGAGATGACAGATTCTTAGCCCACCAAGAAGATAGTTTACACGCCTGCAACGTGGACATAGCTGAATCGCAGGTGTACATTCAACAGTCCATTACCATTTTCAGCGCACACTTGGTGCTCAGTTCTTTAGTGAAGTGAATCGGATGGTCGGCCCTCCAGTCTTTGTCATCACACTCGACCTCCACCTCCCCCAGCAGGGAGCTCTTGTCCCACGGGGGGTGGTGTCGTGTGTGCAGAGACAGTCTGAGCACACATCGCTGGAGCTCCTCCACGGAGCCAACGCTCAGCACCACCACCAGTGCCAGACTCTGGGAACTGGGAGTCCAGGCCGCCGGCATGGCCAGAGGCCTCCTCCTGCCTAGGGCCGGGCACCGGGAACAGCGGAGCCAGGCTGCACTCGGCCCCATACGTCCTCCAAGCGGTAGAAGCTCCCCGAGAGGCTGGCGACGGTGATGGTCAGGGTGCGATGCTCCGGGGAGAAGACCACGGTGAAGTGGATCCAGGGTTTAGACCCGAACCTGGACCCGACGGTGCCGAGGGCCAGTCCGGAGCCGTAGTACAGCGGGGCCAGGGGGATGTGCTCCTCGGCCATGGGGGGAGACGTGGAGCTGCAGGGGCCCGTGAGCCGTAGACGCTCGATGTCGGAGATCTTGTCCCCCGTCACCGTTGCAACGTCTCTCCAGGACACTGCGCGTCTTGGACAGCAGCCCCAGTCTGGGTAAGGAGGGCAGGGACGCCTGGCTGCGCTCCATGGGCTGGTACAGCGGCGAGGTGATTTGCGGCGTGCTGAGGCCGCCGCATGAAAAAGTAGGACTTGCCAAGTCGGGGCTCTTTGTGCCCTGCCGAGGCCGTGCAGGGGCACGGCGACGAGGCCAGCGAGGCGAAACATCCTCGGAAAGCGGAGGGAGCTACTGATGGTCGAGGGGTACTCCAGGATGTCGCCGTCCAGCTCCTCATAATGGCTGCCTGGCCACCACCGGGGAGGATGGCGTGGGGGGCGGATCCTGGGTGCCAGGAGCAACAGGTTCCTCCTGGGCAGCCGGACAGACGGCGTGCGCTCTTTGTCGTCGGAGGAAGAGGCACGAGTGCTCCGCCAGCATAGAACACAGCCAGGGCCAGAGACAGCAGAAGACTATCAGGCCGACCATGAGCAGGATCTGGAGATGAACTGCCGAGATTTAAAAACAAGATTCGTCAAGCTATATCTGTATCAGAAACACATGGACCTTTGAGCAACAAGTGAGAAAACGATGAATCAAGTGATAATGCTGAACCTGCTGTTCTTTATAACCTTCAAATTGCAAACCTAAGCAGACCTTTTAGTCTGAAGAGTACCTTCTAGATTTCTTGGTGAACAGGACCTGCACCAGGAGCCAGAAGGAAAGAGGATGGACCATGATGCCCTCGATCATTGCCCTTGAAGCAGAACAGGAGCACAGAACTGCCACAGTGGCTGCCCGGGGTGTTCTTCGTCGTAGTAAGGCATGGCGTCACTGGCGAGCGGGGCAGCGGGGAAATATATCCTGAGAAACACAGGGACCACGCAGAGCAAGCTCAGCTCACGCCAGATCCCATCTCCTCCTAACTCAGAGAGGATTATTGCTCTCTGCCCCCGTTGATACAACGATGGAACGATGCTGCATCCTAGTAGTGGGAAACGGCTCCCCAGTTCCAGGAACCATCTGGGGGTGGGGGGGGGGCTCACCTACAAGATCCCTCAAAGTGTTGCTTCAAAGTGACGTCAAAGACTTCTGCCCTGGCTGCTAGCAAACCGGGTTGGATGGTCTGAACATCATAGAGTTGTCAGGTTGCAAGGGCGGCAAGAACACAAATATAATGTCCCCATCACATTGTAATATGTCAATCGGTATGCACCAGCTTCAAGAAAGTTACATCTACATCTCCAAGGGGGAAAAAGCAAAGAAATATGAAAATTCTTGCTTTTCAAGGCTGGAAGAAACCATCTTGTAGTCCAGGCTGTCCTGTGGTCTCAGGGCACCAATTTACCTTCACCAGAACCAGGGACTGACTGAGCAAGGGCTGGTGAGGGGGCGGAGCCTAAGGGGGCAGAGCCTGTCTCTACTCTAATCCCTCATCGGCTGTGAGGCAGTATAACCACAAGGAAGCCCATACTGGCGAGCAGCACGTCCACTGCAGGAGGAAGGACGACCTACCCTGAGGCAAACCCTTCCCCACGAGCACCCTCCCCCACCACATAAGCTGCTGTTGCCTCCATTAATTGTATCCCAGCGCTGCTTTACATGTCTGGCGCACAACGTAGTCACAGGATTTAACTTTTACATCTCACACGCACACACACACACACACACAAATGGGTTGTACTTGGTAGTCAGAGTGTGCAAAATGTGAAATGTTATACCATGGAATACATGACCTGGATCATTCCCTGAAAATAATAATTATATGATGACAAAAATAAAGAAATGTGTGTGAAATTGCGATGGGATGGTCAAGTTCTGTTTTGACATTTCTTTAATAAAAGTAAATATATAAATAATACTCAATAATGAAGACACAGGATCTCATGCTACCAACTGGTCATGCACTTAAAGAGCACAGTAATCTCTCTCTGTGTGTGTGTGTGTGTGTGTGTGTGTGTGTGTAAAAGTGTTGAACAAAAAACCCCTACATTTTCACAATTAACAGACATTTTATTGCATTGAGAGATTCATTGCTCTTGATTGTCCAAATATACATTACAGCAACTCACCACACTTTCGCATTACTCTGAAGGAACGAGGTAGTGCGTTTCAGCACTCAAGTGACCAAAACAAAACAAAACAATTTTCAGCTCAAAACGTGGTCAATAAACATACATTCTCTTGAGTACAGTAGAAAACGAACACACCAGTCGAGACTCGAGCGACACCGATGGGGAGAACCTGGAGACCCAACCGATTCCTGAGAAAGTGACTTTTCCAAGAAAGTCTTGTCGATTTAAATTCCACATCACTGCCACCGTCACACAATTGTCTCCAACAAAACATGCATAATTACACCTTAAACTCAAGACACCAAATGGAGGATTCTTTGTGGGACAGCATTTCCCTGATGAGTGACAACAAAATCATATTAAATCCTGAAGACTGTCTCAGTAGCGTGATTTCTGTGAAACATTTCCTGAATAATCCACTTCCGAGTTAAGAGAGGCACAACATCAAGCGATTTTCTTTTTGGTCATAGATAGCTGCACTTTGGCACCAGTGTTCTTGTATTGTACAATACGTTTTCATGCGGATACGTTTTGAAATGCGTTGGCGAGTATTCAGGCAGCCATGTACGCACATTGGAAACACATCACACGATAGAGATACCGAGAGAGAGAGAGAGCGAGAGAGAGCTAGCCATATCACACACAGTCAGGAGTGTCGTCTCTCTTGCACCATATATGCAATATTTTGCACTAAATACTGTATTAAAAAGCAAACATTCCCAAGAAGGACACTAGCTTTGAAAACGGTATATAATAATAATAATAATAATAATAATAATAATGAGACAGAAGAGGTAACGCGTTGTTTGAATTGACCTTTTTAAATAACCTGGAAACCCTTGTAATAATATGACAACATGAACATGGAAACTCCACTGTGGGGATTCCATTAGATTGCCATACAGCAGGTGATTAGAAAGGGAAAGAGAGGCATGTGTGTGTGTGTGTGTGTGTGTATGTGTGCGCACGTGTGTATGTGTGTGTACGTGTGTGTGTACGTGTGCACATGTCTGTGTAATGCAATACAGCAACTGTTTGTGTAGCCCTCCTTGGCCGACCACAAGCGAGAAATGCATACAAGTTACAACCAGTTACAGAAGTCAGATTGACGGGCTTCACTTGGAGGAGGAGGAGGATGAGGAGGAGGGGCTGTGGGAGGAGAGGGCACTGAAGCCACTGGTCCCTGCCGGGGTGATGGTCTGAGACACCACGGGAGCTCCGCCCGCCTTCTGGGCATACAGCATTCCTGTAGCGGGGGAGGGCATAGAGGAGTGCTTCAGCAAACTATCCACCAGGGGGGAGTCAAGTCCATTTTATTTTGTTTTAGACCCCGATCACAGTGATACACTCAGAGGGTCTTCACAGGCAAACATTATCGGACACCACCCAACTCTAAGCCCTCTAAAGACTTTAGAGGATTCAGATTAAATCACAAAAATGCGTACAAAATGATGACTTTGACAGAAAACGACCAGATGTACACATCCAATGTCAAGCAGGACATTTTAAACCTTTTTTAAACCTCTGATTGAATTGAAGCAAGAACCTTAGATCTCATGCCTCACCTGAATAAAGGATGCCATTGACTTCCACAGAGACATTGATGCTGGCTGCCCCGTTGGTGCCGATGCTCAAAGCCAAGTCGGGCTTGCTCTCAGGTTTGCTCTCTGCAAGGTGAAAATAAAGCAACACCAAACATAAAAAAATCAAGAACTCACAGGATACTGGAGTAATATCCCACTATACTGGAGTAACACCCACTATACTAGAGTAACAGCCCACTATACTAGAGTAACAGCCCGCTATACTGGAGGATAGTAATAGCCCACTATACTGGAGTAGCACCCACTAAACTAGAGTAACACCCACTAAACTAGAATAACACCCACTATACTGGAGTAACACACACTAAACGAGAGTAACACCCACTATACTGGAGTAACACACACTAAACGAGAGTAACACCCACTATACTGGAGTAACACCCACTACAGTGGAGTGGATGGGCGCAGCTCACCGTGGTTGACGCTGGGCTTGAGGTGGTTCATGGGGCTGAAGTGGGAGGCCATGGCCAGCAGGTTCTGCTGGAAGGCCTGCTGCATGAGCCGCTGGTGCTCCTCCGCCAGCCGGGCCATGTTGTTCTTCTCGGGGCCCTCGCCGGTGCCGCCGGCCCCCTTCTCCAGCTTCTCCCGCAGGTGCTCCAGGGTGGCGGCCTGCGCCAGCTGCTGCTGCCCCAGGGCCAGCACCATGGGCAGGCCGTTGGGGAGTGTGGGCGTGGAGGTCTCGGCTGAGGAAGAGAAAAAAATAATACATTTCTAATGGATACTAAATAGATCACAGGAGGTTTTAGGATGTATAGCTTTGTTTGCAGTGAAAGCATTGATTTCTTTTTTGGTATAATGACAAAAAAGACCCGATCAATAATGTTTAGATTAGATTACATTTGGAAAGCATGTCCCTTATTCCCCATATCTCCTCAGTATTACAGCCTTATTGTATAATGCATGGCATTACATTACAAAGTCGTAAAGGCTCTGAAAATATAAATGTGATGTTCATGAATTCATAAATAACAAGGTTTTCTCAAAATTAATGAATAATAAGAGTCATTACAGGATACTTGAATAAAGGAAAACAAATAGCCAATCCCTTTTAGGCTTCAAGGCGGCAACATAAGATTGGGCAGAAATGAAAGTACCTAAAAGTAATAATCTCAAAGATGTTCCTGTAAATAAATGTCTGCAAAGTCACCATCTGTCACCGAAACGAGTTAACACAAATGGTGACTGAGCCTATGGTTTGATATCACGGACTGTGTGGCGAGGGGCCTTTCCCACGCAACATTTAAAACGTCTGTGATGCATTTTCCATCACCCAGCAGTGATTGGAGAGCATAAGCAGAAGTGACGTACTCTTGTTTCGGTCTCTGCTAGAGTAAACGGGCGTGGCACCGGCGCCAACTGCCAGCGGATTGACGCCACCCATGCGACACTGTTTGGATGCAATTACCGCTTTCGCCATAGGTGTGGCCAAAATAGCACACAACGGAAATCTTTGAGATTACCACCACTGAAATTTGCACACAGACACACACCTGAGTTCATGTTGAAGGATGGGGCTCGGGGACATGGTCATGCCGTTGTGGGCGGCGGCGGTGGCGTGGACGTTGAGCGTGGGCACGCCGCCCGCGGCGTGGGGCAGGCGAGGGTGAGAAGTGGTACTGGCCATTGTATAAGCTGGAGCGCTTGCCCCTCGCGGCGGTTGCTGTCGATGGCGGCCTGCAGCTCCCCCGGAGAGCTTCAGGCCCTTCTTCTCACACTCAAAGGCGTAAAGATACTTCATGTACCTAACGAGAAAACATGTTTTTTCATGATTATTGGCCTTCATATGCCAGTCTGCAGCATTGGTGAAACAAAAAAAATGGAAACTAGGGTTATAAATAAAAGTAGCCATGAAAAAGGAAATTACACGTTTGAATTAACTTAGAAATGTGCCCAAATGTGGGATTTAATCCCTCCTCCCCCCAAATGTGAGCCAACAACTTTTCACATTTCACACCATGTGCAATATTCAACATAATTGTGCAATATCACTCTTCATTACCATTGCCAACTTTATTATTCTAGTCAATATATTTTTGTTGCTAAATGTTTTAGATTATTGTTAGGCTTATACATCTTACATTTATCCTTCTATTGCTTGTATTCTTATGTTGTTTTTTTTAGCAAACTCTAAAGAACTTCCTTTGAGATTAATAAAGTTTTATATTATCGTATCTTATTATTTGAGCACACCATAGTGCACATTTACAAAAAACAACCATAGATCAATCATCTAGTGGCTACTTTTATTACACCTAAAAGCTTGGGTAGTGCAAACATAAAAAAAGGTTAACACAAAACCAATTGGCATGGGAGCCATTTTCCATTCCAATTGTTGCTTTTTAAGCATTTTAAGCATTTTAACCATCGACGGAGGACACTGTAAACATGTCCAGCGTTTGAGAGAGAGTTGATATCTGCACGCTGTATATCGCAATGAAACCCTCAGGAGCAATATGCAGCGTGCCGATTCCACACAAGAAATACAAAAGAATACAAAAATGGAGAAACTGAATGATGTCGAGTTTTTGCAACCCACGACATACTGTGTGCGCAGGGTGAAGGCGGCGCTGGTGATGGAGGTGGGCAGGTTGAGGCCCTTGGTGATCTCCCTCCAGATCTTCTTGTTGATAACCTCCACCAGGCCGCCCTTCTCCGTCACCAGCTTGTACAGTCGGTACAGGTCCAGCACCTGCTTGGCCATGATGGGGATGCGGTTCACGGGAGTGCCTGCGCGTTGAAAAGAACCAAAAAAAAGACAACACAACTACTTTTAAAGACCCTGTGTTTCTTAAAGGAGATACATTATACCACCAGGACACTCCCACTTGACATCACAAGTGGGAGTGTCCACCTAGAAGTATGGTGGATAGATCAGCCTACCCAGTGGACTGTAGCAACTGGTAGGCTGATTTTGAGTCCTTTAAAACTAATGGTGGCTGTGAACCAGTTGAAAAGGTGGCCCGGTTCGTTGAAACGAAAGGATCACCAATTCTGGTGTTTTCAGAGTTTTCTGAGGCCAGTATGCGGGACGGACTCTCTGAAATTGTCTTTTGGGTCCCCGAGATCAAAAAGTCTTAAGCCGCTGATCTTGACACTAGATTCATTTTGAGGTTTTGTGCAAAGAACATAAGCGGGTTACGTGACCTAAACCAACACTCTCTACAGCGGTATGCCAAAATGAAAGGGCTGCCCGGTCATTCAAATGGAATGGCCCAAACACTGCCTCTGTAGTGTAGGATTTACAGGAAGGCGGTGCATCATTACACCTCTTCTCTAGAGGCACCACTCAGGTTTAAACCATCGGTGGGAAATTACCCTTAATGCCCAACTCTCCTTTACACAGATCTTGCCCTAGGGGTAAGGTGGGGGGGTGTGTGTGTGTGTGTGTGTGTGTGTGTGTGTGTGTGTGTGTGTGTGTGTGTGTGTGATGTCTGGTTTACAAAACGTCTGCTTGTTTGTTTTGGAAAATTCCAACATTGTTGTGGCGGCGGCCGTGTTCCGTGGACACAAAACATGGCCTGCAGAACTTACCACGTTTTTGCATAAAGATGAAAAGCTCGTCCAGAAACTCCTTCCGGTTTGGATCCCCGTCGATTTCGTAAAGCTGGAATGCATTATCATTTCAACAATTAACAATGAACAGCCATTATCATTTCAACAATTAACAATGAACAGCCATTATCATTTCAACAATCAAGCAGCTTCTTCCCCTGTAAAACCCTGTTCAACTGAACACCAACTGACCTTGGCAAAGTCCCTGGAAGGCTCTCCTCTCGCCTTCCCTCCTTCGTTCTCCTCGGTGCGTTCGGCAGCACTGGGTCTCGGCTATCGGAAAATAAAATGACGAGTTAGTAGCGGTCAGGGTGCGATTGCGTTCTCTGATTCACTTCCTTACAGTGCTAGAAATGTGGTCTCTCACGACACCCTCACTGGAGACAAATATAGGCTTGTTATTGATTTAATTAAAGCATGAGTTCACTTCCTTCAACCAGATAAACGTCAATAATTCCAACTTGCCCAATAATTTCAAATACGTTTTGCGCTCTGTTCTTCTTCTAATTGCGCGTTCCCTTCAGACTTTCAGACTCGCTGTGGTACATAAAGACACTTTCAGACTTCAGCTTCATTTTTCACACAAATTGTTGGCCTGTTGTACTTTCGACTGAATTTATGGTCATACATCCGAGAGAACATTTTTGGAAATTACATTAATGTGTTTCTGCCTGATTAAGACATTTTCCAATCAAGCCCATCATATATCATAACGCATTGGTCATCCAATAAAATAAGCAATATTATAATTTCCACTTAATTGTGGGCTTACTTTTCTCAATTCACGAACGAGAGGTAGATCTTTGATGATTTTGAATTGAGTGGTGATTTTAGGCTTTAAAATGGTTGGTCCAACACATAATGTATGACTCAGTTCTACCTCTATCAAGGGGGCGATCACTTTCCATTTCCTCTTGGTTAACCGGATAAAAAGGTAACCTCAAGATTATTTTTAAATATCGCATTTGCCTTGAGGATACTGGCCCCCTGGCCCTTAGACCAATGAGCAGAAATGAGTCATAACCTTGTTTATTCCCCATCAAGGAGTAAAACATACAATGCAATTTAAAAACAAATCTAACAGACCTTTTCATCAAATTACATGGAAAGGCTACTTGACCCGACTACCCGGCTTCTGATATACTCTGGGTTTGTGGCCTGCCGGCCTTCTACAGGGGATCTGCCATCAGCAAACATCGAGCTGCCACCAGTGAATAGCAGAACGGGGATTAATGCAAGGGCACCGTCCTCATTAGACAGTTTAATGTGACACGTTATGCTTCTGTCACCTCCCCCAGTTGCATTCTGGGTGACAGCTAGAGGTTAAAGAATGTGAGTGGAGAACAGTGGGAGGCTGCTGTGTGCAACAGTGTGGAAAAGCCTGCTGGGAGCCATTGTCTGCCTCGCTAGCGCTAGAGTGTTCTCTTTAGCCACCGAATGAAATGGAAGGAAAATGTCAAATGGATCATAAAGAGGGTTGTTTTAGGATTCATTTTTTCTTAATGAATATAGACTAGTCAAGGGAATAATAATAATTCAAGAACAAGACAAATCTAATCCACTACAGACTAGCTTGCTCGATGCGGTGCTGTTGGTTCACTGATGAGCTATTTTAGTTGGTCCATTTTACATACCAAGTACGCAGTGTTACATTATTGTAATTTTTATCTTATGAGCAATATTTAATGCCATCTGTTCAATTAGTATGTAGGCTATAAGAACACCAATTTGGGGAAACACTAAACAAATGGGCTCTTAGCCTATACAATTTAAAACCGTTTAAATTAACACAAACTACCGAATTTTGATTCGTAACATGCTTTGTTTTGCTCATGTAAAATACAAATAAAAAAAACACACTTAAAAAATAATCTAGTCTGTAATCTTGAGATAAAAAAAATACAAAGATATTATAAAAACGCCAGCAAGCACCCCTGAGGATGGCTGGTGTTGGTTGGTGACACATCTAATGTCTTCAGCTCGGCCTCTCCCGTGAAAAGAGTCCCCCAGCTCCCTCCCAGCAGCACGCCCCCATTGATGGCAAAGGTAGATAAACATCTCAGGCTTTTGGCCATCAAGTGAAAATAAATCTCCTCCCCCCCCCCCCCCACGACCCACCCTCTCCCTCCCTCCCATTCCCCAGCTTTTATTGATGACCAAGTGAGACCTACTGTGGTTCCATCAACAAAGACCTCTCAGTTAATTGCTGGGAGAGCTTTCACACATGCAGCCACGGGAGTCCAGATACCATTCAATGTTTACGGCCAGGGGAACATTTCCATTCATTCACCATTTTATCTCCCGCAAACCCCCCACCCTCAACAATCGCTCCCCTTCCTTTTTGTCTCCAAATTTAAAGATAAAAATCAAATCGTGTTCGTAATGAAGCATTTATGTGCTTCATTAAAGTTATTCCACTGTTCGGGGCAGTGTGCCAATAAAAACTCTCTCTCTCTCTATCTCTCTAGGGGGTGGGGGTCATTTTTTTGGGATCCAAATCGAATTAAAGAGTCTCTGCTTTGTTTCTCAGGAGGAAATAATGTATCCAGCCCCCTTGCTGTGTGCTCACTAGGCCCGGGGAGGAGATAGGGCTGTTTTTATCCACCATTGTCACCGATTTAATGCCGGTGGTCAAGCACACCTTTAAACAATGCTTATTCAACAGCCCGGGAGATTAACAATGGCTTTCAACAGGAGGTGGGCCGGACCGCCGTAAAAATTAGCACAAGTCATCTCAAAACCCATTTGAAAAAGGCGCCGCTTAAAATAACCGATGAAGTTACAAGAAGTCTTAAAAATCCAGACTGCGTCTTTGTAGGCAAAGTTACAATCCAGGTGACTAAAAGAGGCAAATTTCTCCTGT
Organism: Coryphaenoides rupestris; assembly: GCA_002895965.2. NCBI lineage: Eukaryota > Metazoa > Chordata > Actinopteri > Gadiformes > Macrouridae > Coryphaenoides > Coryphaenoides rupestris. The sequence goes on along the minus strand of PIJE02000588.1, from coordinate 241,704 downwards.
AGAAAACGCAGCCCAATATAAAAACTAATAAAAAATGAATGCAATTTAGAGTAGTTCAAAGCAAGACAAAAGATTCCAAAAAAGATACAATCCTACATACGATTCTAGAGTAAAATCCTCACTGGTTGTCTACCTGAGCCTCAAGTAACAGAAGTGGAATATGATATTACACATTTCCAGAGGCAAACACCACAATATTTTCTCCAAATGTTACTGCGAGATAACCACGAAGCATCCAGGGTTAGTCAAAGTAACCTGTGAATGAACATATCTCCTCCAAGTCTCCACTAAAGCCTTTCAATACAGTACAGTGATTCAGGCTACCAAGCCAAGAAATTAATTTTAAAGAAAAAACATAAAAGCAACATCATTGATTCATCTCCCAACCTAAAAATAGACAAGCAATTCTGTGATGAGTATCGCATCACATCGCTCCTTAAATGGATTATTAGGAAGAAGAAGCATCCTTTACACTTGGGCATCGTGTTTTCGCATGTGCCGGGTTCACAGGAAACACGGCACCTTCTCAACCCTTGGCTTCAATAACAATAGAATGTAGTCCCCCCATTGATTACTTGCAGCCTAGTCAAGCTTCCGTTAAGTGTTGCCAGGCGACAGCTAATTTATGCGATTGGTATCCTGATGAGACGACGTTGTTACAGCAGGAGGGGAGGGATGCGTTTAGCCTGGGAAAAAATTAAAATATCTCTCGCGACAAAATAACAAAATTAGAAAGTTGTGAAAACCGGCGATCAAAAGAAGAAAAGGTGTCGTTACAGTGAAATAGAAAAGCGAATATACTGCGTACTGTCTGTAGGCCCCTGCTAATTGTTACTGTATTGATGTGGGGCCTCTATAGCTGCGGTGTCCCATAATGTACAGCCAATCACAGAGCCTACCAAGAAAAAGGAAAACGCATTTGCACACAGTTGGGGGGGGATGGTGGGGGGCAAAATTAAGCACATGTTCATTCCCCATTGATCCTGGTTGGGTTGAGATTCAAGTAGAGATAGTGGGGACCAAAGAACCTGAGACAATACGTTAAAAAAACCTCCAACTAAACCTGGATTGGCTTTGCAATGATCGCCATGGCAACCTCTACTGTAAATATTCTGATCCCTCCAATTCGTGTGTTTTTGCATTATTCTTTTGGATATTCCGCTGGGCATTGCCACTTTTCATATCTCTGCATATCCTGTACATGTATGTGACAAATAAACATCTTGAATCAAGAATCTCAAATGCTTCAGATTCGTCCCGAGTTAAGTCTAAATCTCTCCTTTGCTTATTATTAGCCTATAGCTTGACCCTCCACTCTGTTATACCTTAAAAACGTACATACAGAGGCAGCTAGTTTTGGACCAGAGCCAAGTCCAATTAGCTTAGTCGGCTGTAAAAAGAATCTCTTTAGAAACTCCGGGACGTGTGATGGGATGCAGCAGAAACGGTGATCCCGGGCCTGCTGCTTAAATAAACAGCATTGCGGAGGGCTCTGTGCAGAAAGAACCCTGCATGCATGCACGAACGGTGCCGGGCAGAAAGGGTCCGAACGCACATCGGGGGAAAGTTAACACAGTGTGTGACACGCAGAGAGAGAGAGAGGAAAATGGCTATTCTAGGAAGACAGTGGCTCCACTCGGACACTGTGGGAGATGCTTACGTTGTGTTTGGATGGTTCATCGAAGCTCCAGTCGGCGAAGCCCTCCGGTGACGTGAAGCTGTGTCGCTCGGTGGGGGAGGGTTGCTCCTTCTCCCCGGGCTCCTCTTCCTTGGGGGCGAGGGGTGGCGGAGGCAAGGCGACCACGGGCCTCTTGGCGGCCGCCACCGATGAGTAGCTGGCGAGGGAGAGCGCCGAGTAGTAGGCGGCAGGATCCTGGTGCAGCCGTGGCTTCTTGGACAACCGTGACCCCGGCACGCCCGTCTCATCCTCCTCCTCGCCGCCGACATCCTCGTCATCATCCTCCTCCTCGTCGTCGTCATCCATCTCCCCGTCGGTGCCTTCGCTGTCGTCCAGTTTCCGCTCCTCGTCCTCGTAGAAGCTCTCGCCCCAGGTGCCCGGGTCGGCGGGCGTTGCCTCCGTCTGCAGCACCTTTGCCATAGTAGGCGTCCGAAGGCATGGAACCGAAGGCCCTGGACTCGGCTGCGTGCTTGGCGAACAGGAGCTGGGCTTGCTGGAGGTGCTTCTCCGGATGGTCCAGCTTGGCCTCCAGTTGCCTCTGGAGATGCTCCATCACGGCCTCCAGCTTCACGCCCGCTGGGTTGCCCGGGTGTATTCCCCCTGCTCCTCCTGCAGTTCCTCCTGCTGCTGCTGTACCCTCCTGATTCAGTGTGTGTGTGTGTGTGTGTGTGTGTGTGTGTGTGTGTGTGTGTGTGTGTGTGTGTGTGTGTGTGTGGAGGGGGGGGGAGACACATATGTAAATACAAAATGAATAATCAGTTTCTATGTATTGTCAACATTTCCATTTAGCCACAGAGCCAGATTTAAAGAAACAGAACTGGTTTTGCCCCCCCCCCCAACCACAATCAAAAAGCTACTTAGTGAAAAGGATTTTAAAAGTCACATGGTCTGCACACATTGCGTGTCCTCGACTGAATTGTTTACAACGTGTTGGCTACAAACTAATCGCTATTAAAAACAACCCAATGAATTAACCATTTGGACGGTGTAACACATACTATACAACAACAACAACAACAACAGGAACACACACAAAAAAACCGGAGTCACTTCGTTCATTTAATTCGCAATTCGCAGAAATGAACGTTCGCGTCGCCGACGTCGTTCAGGTGGCATTCTTCGTTGAAAAAGTTCGTAAATTAACACGCAAAAAAAAAGATAGACGCTAAAACACAATAATCGCGCGACATTACAACACATTGTTAGTATCATATATATATATATATATATATACATGTATATAGATATCCACTATAACTTGGAACTCGCTTTGTTAGTACTAGTATTGCGTTCACCGACACTCACCATTTGCGCCGCTTTGGAGTAATCCATCATGACTGGGTGGCCTTCTATATATATATATTATAATAATATATATAATAATATAATATATATAATATATATATCGGGCTTCCTTCAAGTCTAATAATCACTGGCACGGGAGATTTCAAGTAGAATACATCTCATATCGTAACCGTAGCTCAGGGATACTAAACGCCGCGTCCTCCCCTCGTCACCGCTCCGGGGGAAACAGGCCTCCAAACATCTCTGATTGTCTGACTGATTGTCTACACCCCCCCCCCCTCCTCCCCTCCTCTTTCAATGAATGAATGAATGAAAGGCCCGCCCCACAACCAGCCGCCCACCAACAAGCGCCCGGGTAGACTGACTGCTTTTCTACCCTCTGCTCTCTATGTTCACCATAAACAACAATATAAGTTGTTTACCACCTAAATATGAGCCTGGACGCTTCCATTTGATTCGGGTCATTCTTTTGTGTTACTTTTTGACTTCAATGTGTGTGTTTTGCAAAGTCAACCCAGTCTACGTGTGTGGTATGAGCGAGACGAATGCAGTAAAAGTAAAATGTACTGCCCCACTAAATGTGGATCTATAGAAAAGACTAAGAGACACATTGATAGGCTACATAGCCTAGTTATAGAGTAAATAAAACAGAGACAACGCTGAGTGCTTTGGGAATAAATTACTGGCTTATATGAGGCCTATGCAAGTCTTACATCTGAGGATTTCTAGGCCTTCCATACAGTAACTGTATAACATATATAAAATATTGCACTGTTCAACATCACATTGACCAATTTACAAATACTAATATCTGAGGCAGAATAATTATACAATGTATGTGTAAATACTAAGGCTAATATATACAACTCTGAAAAACTATTCAGTGCAAATGTACACAGTTCAACACAAAGTGCACAAGAATAAACTCAAAACGCAGATGCAATGTAATCGACTTTATTATGACATAATTTTCCCTGAAATGAACAGACTGATGAAGCATACAGTAAAATGATATTTTCTTTTTACATTCACAGGAAATGCTGCTCTCTAGTGGCAAGTCAGGAGTATGCCATTGTAGTCAATTCCATAAATTACCCAAACACATGTGCGTGACACAAAAATATTTGTTTTCTCCTTTATTCGGTTCATCAATATATATTACAAGCAAAAGAACTTAATAAAGGCCAAATAAAATATCACACAGAGAATTCCATGAGGCAAAGATAAACACAAGATGTCCCAAAGAATGGTTTTGGTGATAACCACATTCGTCAGACCTGGAATAAAGTAGGAAGCCATTTCAGTTAGAACAGGGTTTGGGTGGGTGGGTGAAAGACTAACGAAAATAGCACCATCTTAAAACCTCCGTACCAAAACCTCCGTACCAGTTTATAATTTATCGATGCCAAGCTCTTCAGGTGTGGCGATTCCCAGCTCATCTAATGTTGGCCGTAGCTCTTGAACAAGGTATGGGTAGATGTCTTTGTGGGGGCCGGATTTGTCCTGGGAGGAAAAAACCCCAAGAAAAAAAAACATGATTTGAGTCAACCAAGACAACTAGTCTAGTTAGAGATGGGTCGTGATGTAATTTGTAATAGTTGTTAAACATATGGCCGTACCTTAACAGCTTCCAAGATGCGAATGGCGCTGGCCAGGTCATCTAGCCTCCGACAGGCTCTCAGAGCCGCGTCCAGGATCTTGGGTTCGGGTACCAGGTCATACCCGATCAAGGTGTTCATCCCTGAGGGAGAGAGCACAAGGAAAGGAAACGTTTAGTTTGAGCACAAACAAACTTTACTACAATTGAAAACAAAAGGGGATGCTAATTCCGACTTTCTTTTCTGACAATTAACCAACGTTGGTTATTAAACATTGACATGTATTTTTTAATTGGAAAGGAGGGTTGGCCTGACGCATGCTTTCAAATGTTAAGCTTAAACATTTAGCTGTAACAATCACTCCCAAAATAGAATAGAATAGATACATGCGCAGATACAAAAAATAGGTAATGAATATGGACATGCCATTGCAAAGGCAAGCTACACAATACATTCAACAGAACCAGTGGCTTGCCATGCGCTTTTATCAGGCCTGTCTGAGATAGGGCTGATTTGGCTATGGTTTAAAAATGGCTGCAATAAAGAAGTTAACACCATCCCACTCACGGTTGGCTTGTTAAGTGCAGCAAGACCACAAGATTGTTCATTTTATGAAATTGTTTCAGCAGGAAATAATGAGTGCTGATTGGATTAATCAATAAGTCAAAAGGCAACAGAAACAGCAAAAGTCAATCCACCCTTTTACTTTATTAACGCCTTCAATACAACTTAAACGTGTTATTTTGAGTAAATATCTGTTAGTTAACCGACAACCGCAAGCATTGTATTTAGGGTGCAAAAAGACCAAATCATTTGTCAATTTGTGAATATATTAATCAGGTGGAGGACCTACCTTTCCTCAATTCCCACGCATCGATGTCAGGCTTGTTGAAGTAGGTCACCCAGCGCGCATCAAACTCCTCATCAGTCTCCACCTTCCCATGGGAGTAGCACCTCACGGCCAAGGCACCTGCAGCAAGAAGAACCACAAACACTACATTATAATATATATATATATATACATACATATTCTCAGGTCTGAACTGAAGTATGTCATCCAGGAATAGCAGACCAGAAGAAATGCACAGGCACAACGTCACCATGTCAGGCAATGTAAAAGGGTGTCCATTGCTGCAGATGGACCCAGGCCAGTGGAATTGACATGACCTAGTGGTGCGTTCCAATTGTACTCGGACTTTCGGACATCCACGTCGGCTACCCAGAAAGTCGGGTATATTCGGACAGCCCGACACTGTATGTGCATATTTACGGACCATGAGCTGTAAATAACGTGACACTGGTAGTAGAGCGAAGACAGAGAAAAGTGTATGCACGTCAAACAGCGGTTAGCTGCTAGTTGCTGTTGTTGTTGTGGTGGGTCGTTGGTTAGCTAGTAGCAGGGCCATGCTAGCGGGTCATGGCAAGGACACAGCCATAGCTCACCTCGGTCCACGCACGTAATCATCCACACACCCTTCTTCCAATCACCACATGTACAAAATGACAATAACCGACGTCCACGACACGACACTTTGCGTGTGTCGCTAAACAACTCGTTCAACGGAGCTAACGGGAGCTAGCTCACGTGTTAGCACACCGGGACATGGCTACTAGTGATGAGCCGACACCCGCCAGGACTACATCACCGGATGACTGTGAGAAGATAATCAAAGGTTACGCTGTTTCAGACGCGTGTACGGTACCTTGGCACCTCGGCTGGACGCGTGTTAAGCTCCGGAGCCCGGAGACGGAGAGACGGACGGCTGCTCTGAAGAACATTATGTGGAAGGACGTGTGACGCTAGCTCGCTAGCCTGGCGGACCGGAGGAGGCTGGACTCACCGAGACCGGGAGTGGACACTGCGCATGCGTGAATGTCAGCGGCGTTGACCAAACTTGGACCCACTGAGTGGTGTGTGGATTAAAAATCACATTATTTTTGTCCAGTTTTGGTCAAGAATATCACTATCACAGTTTATTTTTTTTAAATACTTTTTGTTCGGTATAACAGTTGTGCTCTTGTTGTGGGAATTATTTAAATACATTTTCATTTCATTTGTACATCATCATCATCACCATCATCACCGCCACCACCACATCATCATCATCATCACCACCTCCAGCTCCACCATCATCATCATCATCATCACCTCCACCACCACTATCATCATCATCATCATCATAATTTATTCAGGAAAACAACCAAGTTAGGAATGATTGGCTCTAACTCTTGCAAATTCAATGAATAGGCCTATAGAATAGTCTATGATTAAACATTAAAACAGGAGACTAAACACATTGTTTTTCCTCAGGCAAACCCATGTCACAGTTATTTCGCCCTAAATTGTAGTGCAGTGTCTGTCTTGTACATCTGGAGACGTGGGATCTGCTCCTGGCTGCATGTATGTTGTATGTTGTCATGTTTATTATGCGATCCCTGCATGTGTTCACATGGTTAGTAGTACCATGTTGTTTTCTCACCAGAGAGAAGAAGAAGAAGATCTTTATTAATCCACATATGTAATGGTCACACAACACACAGCAGGAAGTGGTGGCCGCCAAACACACACACGCATGCAGGGAGGGTGGCCCGCGGAAATTTGGCCTCTGCATTTAACCCATCCTGCTGCCCCTCCAGGGACAGCCATTTTGACGGCGCCCGGGGACCAACAACTCCAGGTTTTACGTCCACATCTTGGTCAGGGATGCGGACAGGCGATTTTCACATGTTTTTTAATTGGGGTTCTTTTACTCTGTAAGGAGACCCCACGGAGCACATGCAAACTCCACACAGAAAGGCCGGGAGATCACCCACCTGGGCACCCCAGAGTCAACAGCACCCCAGGCGGGAATCGATCCCTGGACCTTCTTGCTGTGAGGCAGCACTGCGCCACCGTGCAGTGCAGTGCAAAGATAAATGTAGTTTAAACGAGTCAAGCAGGGAATGGACATACTGTACATACATCTACACTGCTTTCTTTATTCAATTTAGCAGAACAGATATCCAGAATATCATCTCTCCAGCATTAACAAAAAATGAATAAAATCAAACCTGAAATATCACACTTAAAAAAACCTGTCCTCGTTGGCAGAATTTAAGTCAAACAGTCGAGGTGGAGGGTAGGTCTCTGTTCTGATCCTCCAGGCGGACTCTCTTGGCACCACAGGGACCGTGAGGCTCCCCCCACTGGGCCTGCTCTCTGCACTCCTCCCCCTCGGGGAGAGCATGGAGCCGATGTGGGGGCTGGTAGCCTGGCTCCTGAGGGTCCAGCGGGTCCTTGGAGAGGAGGATGGTGATGGCGGGCACCGTGCGGCACACGGTCATGCCCGGCACCCCCTCCCGAAGACTCTCCCACACCTCGCTCACTGTCCTGTGGCACAGCTTGGACACCTGGTGCAGCCCTCCCACCTGGCGCTTCAGGATCTCCACGCAGGTGATGGTCTTGGTGAGGCTACGGCCCGATCCGGTGAAGACCACCTGCCTCAGGGCCGCCCCGCCACCCTGGCCCTCACCCTGCATGCGAGCAGCGGCGAATCGCAGAAGGTTCCGGATCTTGCTGCCCTCCTTCACCCGCATGTGGAGGACGTCTGCTGGCAGACCTGGGATGGGGTGAGGATCGGTGTCCTCCCTGCGGCCGACCCTCCTGAAGTTGCTCTGGTCCAGTTTAGGAGGAGGTGGAGGAGGAAGAGCAGGAGGATGAGTTGTTGTTGTTGTTGTTGGTGGTGGTGGTGGGGGGCATAGGACAGCACTGGGGAATGAAGCAGGTTGTGGTTCCATGACTATCCAGGTTCGCTCGTCACTTCAGTGTCTGATTTATATTCACCCCACTGACAAAGATCTCATCAACTCCCGTAGACTGCTTGAATAAAAAGTTGAATTCTTGTGTTTTTTCTTCTCTTTCTCTTCCTGACGCCTTCTGCACACTGTGACCCATAGGGTTGTGTCCGATATTGGTCTTACTCCACGAGTGTGGAGGAGAAAGATTTCCTTGCTCTACCCAGCACTGAGGACAGCTGATGCCAACCACCACATATGAGGCTCAGAGAGAGACATGTAGCATGGGACATTGTTCTCTTAAAGGCGCACACAACCATTGCCTCCTCTGAGTCGTGTCTGTTAGTTAGTTTTTCGATGGTGAGGGGAGGGTGCTATTGTGAACCGTTGTGGGCTGAGAGACATATTTTTCTGCGCGCTAACTAATTTGCGTGGCTGATTAAACATGAGTTAATTTGATCTAACGAGGCATGTAGCTGAAGCAATTCTTTGTTTCAGATTATTATTTTGCACTCAAGCGTTATTTTACATACTCTATGTACCCATGAAACCATACAACAAGCTATACAAAATGATCAACTTGAAAAAAAATGCAGAGTTAGTTTTATAAAGGCGACCTCTCCTCCTGCAGTATCATCACAGAGCCATATGGTCTTTGAGAAGTGTGTGCCTGTGGGCTTGTACACCATCCACAGAGTACTCCTCCCTTCTGCCCAAAGGCCTACTGGGCTGACCCAGAAAACGCTTGCCATTTAATTTCTGTTAAATTCCACTTCCAATGGCTTTCTTCAAAATAGTCAGGCTTACTGTCTGGGAGAAGGACCCTGAATACTTCAAAACCTTTTATAACACAATAAATTAAAGGAAGTGCAGTATGTGTTATATGTATTTGTCCAGAGAAATGAGAGTGGGTGGTGCTGGTGAATGACGGAGCTATGGTGCTCATAGGGAACCTAGCTGCCCCACTGTTATGATTTTGCATCCCTGCCTCTGGGACTGGTTGCCAAAGTCACATGCATCGAGCACTGTTAGCAGTCGCAATGTCATCACATTTCCATCAAATGTCATCCTGCACTGTGGGTGGACAATGCCTCTCTGTCATTGCCTTCGCCTCGAGTGTGAGGATATTTTGTTTATAATTTTCTCCTTTAACAAAATCAGTTTATTTTGTGTTTGGTCTTGACTTCATTGACATCAGAAACATTTTTTTGCAGTTTTATTGCCTAAGATTTTGCAAACAAGGATTGTGCTTTTGTGGAATTTGTGCATAACATTGAACAGCAATTCCAATTAAAAAAAGTAGCAAAATATATATATATATAAAAATATATAAAAATAAACTATTTAAAGAAAATATGTGCGTTAATGTAACACAATAGTGTCCATGGGAGTGGGGATCAGTGGGGGTCCCGGGTCTTGTTAATGGTTCGAACCGCAATCAAACCATTATCGTCATTATTAGACGATATGTGGCTTACTGTACCCCACCGACACACTATACTGTACACTAGGTACCACAGCTACCTGGGGTGTGAAGGCCAGAGTCCTTGGGTTGCAGGGGTCTACGACTGAGGGGTCGGTCTCCAGAATGATGCTCTTGCGAGAGGACTGGAGGACAGCTCTGCACATGGCAACCAGCAAGTCCACCACCTGCACTTCCGAGATATCGTACATGTGAGATCACAGATAACGCGTTAATGTATGTGTGTGTGTGTGTGTGTGTGTGTGTGTGTGTATACGTGTATGTGTGTGTGTGTTCATGACATGTGTGTACCTCTGCGGCAGTGGCCACCCCCCCCCGACATACAATTACTGTAAAATCCCACATAGAGATATCATCATGTAGCCATCGTTATTATTATCTTTAAATCCATCATTGTGTTGAATATACGTAAAGCCCACCTTTAACATGGGGCCAGTTTGAAAGACGTGCTTCTCGTCACACACACACCACACAGAAATCATTAAGAGTCGGGATCCTCAGTTCGGCTTACTTCATGAGCTTACGTACAGAGACAAAACAAAAAACAAGAAACAAAGATCATCAACCTGTACAATAATTACAAAAAAAGAATAATTTCATCCTTTGGAGAAAAAAAGCACATACTCTAATGGAACGACACCTTTATAATTAACGATCAAGTTTTTACTTCCGTATAAATAATAACTTCCATATACAATATATCCTTTTCAATACTTTACTTTCGTTTTATAGAACTGAACACCTGACACAACAACCCTCTGTGGAGAACAGGACACACACACGCACACACACGTTACCACACAACACGTTTAATCCATATTGACTGTCAATGCTTTTCACTTTAATCACCGATGACCTGTGACCTGGTCAGGCACTAAAGGTCAAAGGGGAAACCTTTGGGGAAATTGAGTCAGATATGTAAATCCTCTAGATGAGCTGTTTTCTTATTTATCACTATTTAAATGATTAGTTAGCAGCTGAATGTCGTTGCTTCTACATACATAGCTTTTTGGTAAAATTGAATGTTCCTTTTAAGACGTGTGCAAAGAGACTGCGTGTGTGTGTGTGTGTGTGCGTGTATTTGTTGTGTGTGTGTATGTGTGCGCCCCCAGGTTTGCTTGCAGACTTGGTATTGATTTCCGATCATAATGTCGTTCAATGTGATGTATAAATATGCTGAGGAGCATCTAGAATCCATGCGACCTAGCTCTCACCTTCCCGTTGGCCGTGTACGTGAAGAGCTCCCCCTTTGGGTCCTGGAAGGTGTAGGACTTAGTCCGGCTCATGAGACGGTTCACTTTTAGCTGCAATGACCTTTTAGGTGCAATGACCTGACCCTTCTTGACCTTATGCTCATGAGCCCCGTTGGATCTTCATCATCACATTAAAAAAGCAGAAGATATTGTTAAAACGTTATTAAAGGGGACATATTATGCCACCAGGTGTGAGCGTGATTAGCCATTGCACGCTGTTTGACCATTGCCATGTGACTACCGTCTAGTGACATCACAAGTGGGAATGTCCACCTAGATGTATGCTGACTAGATCAGCTTACCGGCCGGTAGAGTACAGTCCACTGGGTAGACTGGTAAACTGATCTATCTGGTCTACCAGCCTACCGAGTCCTGCTGTGCTGCCCGTCTGCTGAGTGGCCGCCTCCTGACCTTAATCAGCAGTTATCCCTGCTGTTGGGAATCACCTGCTGCCTGCTACTACTTCCTCTGTGCTTGGATATGATTAGATGTCTGCTAAACACTCCAGTAACCCACACAAATACACTAGACTGAACTAAAATGGAATGCACGACATATTAGTAGCCGACATTGGTCTGCATATTTTGTCTGCATATTTTGCAATTCAACACTGCTGCCAATCAAAACAATATTAAAATTAGCTATTTTTATATTATATTTTTTCTTTACATATTAATTGTCTCAAAATCATACGGAGCACTGACGTTTACCTTCACAGTCATCACAATAAACTATTTTTAACAGCTTTTTCCCCCTTGACCTAGTTATCACCCACCAGAGGGCGCTGTGGTCACGAAGGCAGAATATGCAGCACAGGAGCTGCTTCACCAATATGAGGGTAGTGTGTACTGTGTGTGTGTGTGTGTGTGTGTGTGTGTGTGTGTGTGCGTGCGTGCGTGCGTGCGTGCGTGCGTGTGTGTGTGTGTGTGTGTGTATGTATGGGGGGCGGGGGGGGGGTCTGATGATGACGTCACTGCCACCCAAACAGCCTCTCTGGCAGGCAGGAGGCCATGCACCACGTGACCTCACCAGAGGAGGAACCATTCAATTACCAGCTTGTTACAAACTGATGCCATGACAACAAATGTATTCACATAAGAGGGTATAATCATATGAGGAAACGAGAGGTTATTATGAGAGAATATTGAATTGAGTAAAATTGAATAAATGCATGAAAAAAGTAAAGTGTACATTCTCAAGATGTAAATAGTATAAATAAATAGTCGTATAAATAACATAGTATAAATAAATGGTATAAATATATAATACTTGCTTTGTGCGAGACAGTTTTGTTATTGTTACCTTACAAACCTTACAAGAGGCTAGTATTTCATATTAATTACCATTTACCATTTGTCTTTCAACACAGACACTTTTATGCCAAGCTACTTACATATGAATGCATGTGCATGTTCATTAAAGAGCAGGTAGAGGCTAGGGCATCTTATCTTATAGAGTATATTATAATTAATCTAATGGATCCATGCAGGCCTATACAGTTCAGTGTCCCTCTGACCGGAGCACTGCTTTATGATTGGTCAATATTCTTACTGAACATAAATGCTGGCCCTGCCTAGAATTTCAGTCGGATGGATACTGACACTGACCCCAGTGGTGGTGCTGAGTAAGTAGTCCCGCCGCCGCTCTGCATAACTTTGGAGCGCGTCTGCAGGGCTCTGCGCATTGGTCCCTGCAAGTGCACACAGTAGGTGAGTGTGTCTCTCATATCACTTTTGGATTCACTTTTCTGTTTTTTTTATTTTGTATTATTTTGAGCAATGGCTTTCTTATCTCTATTTTCTTATCTAAGCAGGTTTGTTTAATAGTGCATGTGTGAATGTCAAAGTCAATGTGAAAGTCATTGTCTCTATTTATTTTATTATACAAGTTCAGTGTACAGTGTAGCCTACATTCATTGAAGTTTGACTCTAAATATATGATTACATATACAATAGGACACATGTTTGGTGTGCATATTATATTTTGAGTGAATACTTGTCCCATAATACCATAATATCAGTTGACAGTGTGTGTGTGTGTGTGAGAAAGTCACCCTCAACCAGCACTGTATGGCTTATGTGCCCAGTGGAATGCAGATTCGCTTGCACAGTGCAGTCATGCAGGCCAGTATAGCCCGACTGTTTATGTTGCACTTTGCAAAGGGCATTTCTCTACCAGTACCAGTCACCTATAGTGAGGCAATTTTAACACCTTATATCTCATTCAATGCATCATATATTATAATGGGGTTCCTTCTAATCCAACACATTTCTGTAACATTGACAAGATCTCCCCTACCAGTTGTTCTCAACTGGTCTAGCCCCAGAAGCAATGTGCCATTTGTCATTAAGTCACCATCCAAAAATAATTACAATATTCAGTTACCAATACTGCAGTAGTCAACAATGTCTTCATGTACTGCGTTAAAAACATGGAGCTAACAACAAAATGCAACAATTGGGGGCTAAACTCTTCTTCTTTCTAAAGATTCTAAAGATTAAGGGTCAGTATATGATCTGAGACCCAGTAACAATAGCCCACTTATGGGTCACAACCCACCAGTTGAGATTCCCTGTTCCAGACCACATTCAAGACCATCCTTGATTTTAGATTTAGTCTTAGATGAAGTCTTACTAGACGGAGGACACCCTCACCCTTTGACATAATTTGGGACTGGACTGTAGACATCTAACTTAGATAGTAAGACATAGTAAAATGAAGAGCTGGGCAATATATGGATATTATATGGATATTGTGATATGAGACGAGATATCGTCTTAGATTTTGGATGTCGTAATATCGTGATAAGCGTTCTCTTCTCTTGCATTACAGTTCAGTGATGTCATCTTCTGAACTCACCAGACTGTTCTAGCTGTTATATTATTTGCACTAACGTTCTTAATAAAATTAGGAAATGGTGTGAGAACTCTGTGTCCACATGGCCCAGCAGACCTAGGTGAGACCCTATACTGTGTTCCTCTGTGACCCACCACCAGGCATCCAGTCATGGCTAAAGACGCAGGCACATCCATCATGAAGACCCAGCAGCTCCTGGCTGCCATGGCCGACACCCACCTAGAGCACATGTGTCTCCTGGACATCGACTCGGAGCCGGCCGTGTCCCGCAACACTGGCATCATCTGCACAATCGGTCCGATTACGCACACACACACACGCACACACCTTCTCTGTTTGAGTTTCTTATCAGTTATAATATAAAGACCACACACTTGTATAAGATAACACTTTATGAATCTCCTCAGCATTAAGAAAGTAAAAGAAAAAATACAATTGTAATGAACTCAGATCAATACAAAAATAAGAATTTACATGATCAACAGGACGAATAAAAATGTGCCAATGTATCTGTCCATATGCTGTCTGTCATCATCATCCAGGGGTAGTGTTTGTTTAGGAGTGTCTTATGTTTGACTTTATTTTACCCCTGACCTCCCCGCCACCGCCACCACACAGGGCCCGTCTCGCGATCCGTGGAGATGGCCAAGGAGATGATCAAGGCTGGGATGAACATCGCCAGAATGAACTTCTCTCACGGAACCCACGAGGTCGGTCTGGAGTGAGAAACGTTATCAATGAAGTCAGCATTTCTCAGTGAAGTCATCGTTGATCAATTCAGTCATCATTGATCAATTCAGTGATCATTGATCAATTCAGTCATAATTTATTTGTTGATTTCCGGCTACCGTCAATAACAGTATCACTTTTCCAAGGCATGTTTTTCTTTATGCATATAAAATGGCTCACTTGTACCTCAATAAGTCCCATCGCCTGTGACCTTATGCATGTCCCCGAGTCACACAATCAGTAGCTGCAAGTTGAGTGCTATTCTTACATTTGCCCTTCAGAGTCTGGTGTTTGGTGTAGCTTAGCAGTGGCCAACTGGAGGGAGAGGAGCCAGTGTCCGGACCTAATAACACTCACCTTTCCCCTTTAAAAGTCATGCCTTTTTACCTTTTTAAACTGCGTGCCACTGAACGATGATACCACCCGCTATGAAACTACCCACCAAGTTTAACATATTATACCGATACTGAACTTATTATACTTAAAAGAGTTACTTACTAGTTTAGCTAAATGTCAACACAACATTCAATGTTGCTAAAGGTACTTTATGACTCAAAGCACAACCAGAAATACATCTGAAATATTGTTATCATTTAACTATTTTATTTCAACTCTTGCTTACTTTGGGGTATTTGAAGCACAACTGTAAGTTGAAAGTATCAGGACCACACAATATAAAGTTCGAAAGTTTGTTACGACGAGGCCAGATGAAATTTGACCTCCATTTCCATGGTGTGTGAGTTGTCGGGGGGGCTATTTTTAGCTCTGCCCAGCGTGTAAGCAGCGTTCGGTTGAACCAATGACTCCCCCTCGTTAGCTGAAGCTCGATCAACATTAATCGTTTAGTTTTAGTTTTTCAAATTTGCATTGTGCAAATGCTTAACTCAATGAGAGCGATCAATAAACGAGTCGTAGTGTAGTCTGTGAAGGGTACTTCTTAGAACACTAAAATTAGACCGTGCGTGCCGATGTCATGTGTTGTTGCAGTCTCTCCTAGGCAGTTGTTGCAGCTTGTTGCTTTCGTTATTATATAATATGACCTTGGGCAGCCCTGTCTGTCCCATAGAGCCAATGAGGAAAATGTCGGTATCAAAATATTTGTACAGCAACATAACACACATACGTTTACATAATCCATGCCGTCAGTGATCAAGCCATTTCATCAATGTGCATTTTTCGATTTTTTATTTTATTTTCTATATTATTACTCTCTGTTTAATGTTCAGTGTTATGCACCAATTTCACAAAAGCACATTCCTTGTGAGTGAAAACGTAGGCAATAAAGCTCATTCTGATTCTGATTCTGATTCTGATTCATCCATCCCTTTCCGAACCTATAGTACCACGCCGAAACCATCAAGAACATCCGCGATGCGGCAGAGAGCTTCGTCGCCGGCTCGCTCGACTACCGACCCATCGCCATCGCTCTGGACACCAAGGGACCCGAGATCAGGACCGGCCTCATCAAGGGGGTGAGTTCTGATAAAAAGCCCCACAATTAATGGGTTGATAGCTCCCCCAGCTAGCTACGCACACACATCTATCTACCACAGCTAATACAGTTCTATGATAAAGTTCTAAGATCTATGGTTCCTGTTGGTAAGTGTCCACTGTGGAACCAATGATAACAAATACAACAAAATAACGTTTCTGCTGAGTAGTGTTGCATTGTGCTGGCCCAGTACATGCCCTGGAAAACGCCCAACCTTTCGTCCCAGGGCTCCTCTGACAGAACATTGCTGGTGGTGATCTCTGTTCTGCTCTGTCTCTGTCCGGGATGATTTAGAGCGGTACCGCCGAGGTGGAGCTGAAAAAGGGGGAGATCATTAAGCTCACCTTGGACGACCAGTACAAGGACAACTGCGACGAGAATTTCCTGTGGCTCGACTACAAGAACATCACCAAAGTCGTGGAGATCGGCAGCCACATCTACATTGACGACGGCTTGATTTCCCTCAAGGTGAAGGAAATCGGTATGTAACATGAAACATTTACATTTACATTTAGGGAATTTGGCACTTTCATCCAAAGTGATTTACAAATTAGGCCTACATTTGTTGAAGCAGACAGCAATATATCGCTGTGGTACATAAAGATAAGAATAGAGCAGGTTTCAAGCATACTCTGCAAGTATGCAGAGTCCAGGTGATCTCTGAACAGGTGAGGACGACTCTGCCGTCCTGACGTCAGCCCAAACCCATTCCCTGCGGTGTCAGTAGCAGCAGCTGTATTGTAGTTTTCCACTTAAAGTGCTATACAGGTACATAAAGTTGGATTGATGTATTATTATTATTATTATTATTATATATCACTTTGACTCCAAGGCAGCAACTTCCTGTCGTGCGAGATCGAGAATGGCGGCATGCTGGGCAGCAAGAAGGGCGTGAACCTGCCCGGCGCCGCCGTGGACCTGCCCGCCATCTCGGAGAAGGACCTCCAGGACCTGCAGTTCGGCGTGGAGCAGGGCGTCGACATGGTGTTCGCCTCTTTCATCCGCAAGGCGGCCGACGTGAAGGCCGTGCGCGCGGCGCTCGGGGAGAAGGGCAAGAACATCAAGATCATCAGCAAGCTGGAGAACCACGAGGGCGTCCGCAGGTGGGCGGACGGGCGGGTCGCGTCGCCGGTGGCTCAGCAGGGGTCGCCGCGCTCACACAGAGATAGATTCACCATCGTAGTGGTTCTCACAGTGAAGTCACATGTTGCATGTTATTAAGGAGCAGGTAGGGGGTGAGTAGGGCTGGGCATTACATATATATGTTATATCGATATCGTGATATGAGAGTAGATGTTGGACTTAGGATATCGTAATATCGTGATATGGTATAATTGTTGTCTGGTATTAAAGCTAGCTGTTCTATTAGTTGCCATTACCCACTTCCTCATTATATCCACATACTGATGCATTATTTCTAAAAAAATATTGTGAATATATTTTGAGAAAGCACCAACAGTCATTTTGACAATAGTGTTGCAGTATTAATATCGAGGTATTTGGTCCAAAATATCAATGATTGATTTTTTCCATATCACCCAGCTAGTATTCTCTAGGAAGATGCCTAAGCTCTCTCCCTGCTCCTTCGTGACATGTATCTGAATGTAATTGTATCACTGTAACTATTGTAAATGACTGTAATACCAATTTACAGTTAAATAAATACAAATAATTAAAATAGCAACAGACATTGGCAATTGAAGACGGCCCCTTACCCACTCCACTATGCTCCTGCCGAATATATATATATATGAAGAGGTCAAAAGATAATGACAACGCACGTTATCCATTCATTTGCTTAGATTTGACGAAATCCTGGAGGTGAGCGACGGCATCATGGTTGCCCGGGGCGACCTGGGCATCGAGATCCCCACAGAGAAGGTGTTCCTGGCCCAGAAGATGATGACGGGCCGCTGTAACCGGGTCGGCAAACCCATCACCTGCGCAACACAGGTCAGTGATCTGTGACCTGGGCGGGAACGTTAGAAGTTGCTAACTTAGTATATATGCTGCAGTGGCTCCTCTTGCCCATACGAAACCATTGTGACGGAAAGTAGACACATCTGGACATATGTTTTAAAGCAGTCTGTTGGGGCAGCGAATGGCGTTTGTTTTTACTGAAGCGCTCGCGTAAAAGCGGAACCTGATTGGGTGAGGCAAATTGAATTGGCTGTCCAGTAAGAAATGACTTCAAGAACGGCCCGCGAACATACAAAATTGCCATAGCTGTCCTGGACTACAAACCCCATAGACTAACAATGTTTGTAGTTAATTAACAGTGCAGTATGATATCACTGTTGTACATTAATGCACATCCTTTCTTAAATTGCACCTTTTTATTGCTTATTTTTTATATAATTTCTTTGCTGAAAGAAGCTGTGCTGTGAAGCTGTGACATTTCTTTTTCTCAAGACCTTTTCATTTCACTGCATATCCTGCATATGTATGTGACAAATACAGTTCTTGAATCTTGATGTATGTGACCTTGTGTTGTGTGTTGTGTGTTGTGCGTTGTGTGTTGTGTTCTATTCAGATGCTGGAGAGCATGATCAAGAAGCCCCGCCCCACACGCGCGGAGGCCAGCGACGTGGCCAACGCCGTGCTGGACGGCAACGACTGCATCATGCTGAGCGGGGAGACGGCCAAGGGAGACTACCCCCTGGAGGCCGTGCTCACACAGCACAGGGTACTCTAGCAAACACACACACACACACGACACACACACACCACACACACGATACAGCACACATGCAACACACACACGTTAAGCACGCATGCATGACACACGGCATACACACACACACACACACAACACACAAACACACACACATAGTTACACACACACACCAGGGCCACTGTCACCGTTCTGCAAGAACCGTGTCAGAATCAGAATACGATTAGGTTCATGACTCCTGTCAGTGGCTGGTGCGTGGGCTGGGTTTGAACAAAAAACACTTTGACTTTTGATATTTCTCATTTAGCAGATTACACTTCGATCCAAAGCCACTGACCTTTGAGGCTGTGAGATCAATCAAAGCATGCCATCAAAATAATATTTTTTAAATAAAATCTAAATACTGCAAGAGCATCTACCTAGTCATGAGAATCAGGGAAGAGTATTTTTTGATTATATACATAAATGATATGCAGAGTGATTAATGATTCCGTCTGATTAACTGTTTGGTATGGAGGGTTTCTATTGATTTTGAAGATAGATAGATACATATACTTATATGTTTTTCTAGTAGATTATGTGGCACAAAACTCACAATCGTGAGTCACCCTGGAATGTCATCTAATATCTACCATCGATTTTAATGACTAACTGCTCGTTCATGATGTGTTCAAGTTCAACTAGCTTTGTCTCTCTTTCTCTTTCTCTCTCACCACGACCTCACCCCCGCCCTCTGTGCCCACCACTGTCCACTCTCACTTCTTCTTGCTCATGGCTTTGTGCTGCTCCACTGTTAGCATGGCTCTCTGGATCTGCAGGGCAGAGCAACAGCGCCACCCGGATGGTAGGGTCAGGTGTCCGTGTGCGTCCCAGGTATGCAGATCTCTGCAGCTGACCCTAACCCTGTTTTGTGTGTGAACCTAACCCTTCCTTTTAACCGAGTCTCCTTGTATGTTGCATCACTCAAAGCAATACAACAACAACAACAACAACAACAACAACTACAGTGGTGGCATTGAAGCAGTCCATGGGAGGATATAGGTTTTGAAATGTGTTGCATTGTGATATTGTATACAACTAACATCTCGAAGTATGTGTCAGATATAAGGGAGATCATTTAAGATATTTCACCACTAAAGCAATACAACAACAACAACAACAACAACAACAACAACTACAGTGGTGGCATTGAAGCAGTCCATGGGAGGATATAGGTTTTGAAATGTGTTGCATTGTGATATTGTATAAAACTAACATCTCGAAGTATGTGTCAGATATAAGGGAGATATTTCACCAGTCCTGTCTGCTGTCTGTCTGTCTGTCTCCCTCTATCTCCCCCTCTCTCCACCTCTCTCTCCCACTCTCTCCCCCTGTCCGCCTTGTCTCTCTCTCCCTCCCTCCCCTCTCTACCTCCACCTCCCTCTCTCCCTCTCTCTACCCCCCCTCTCTCTCCCTCCTCCCTCCACCCTCTCTCCTCCTCCCTCCCTCTCTCTCCTCTCCTCTCCTCCCCCCTCCCTCTCTCTCTCTCTTCTCTCCTCTGCCTCCCCCCCCTCTCTCTCTCTCTCTCTCTCTCTCTCTCTCTCTCTCTCTCTCAGATCGCCCGTGAGGCCGAGGCGGCCATGTTCCACAGGCAGATGTTCGAGGAGTTGCGGCGCACCTCCCACCTGACGCGCGACCCCACCGAGTCCATCGCCATCGGCACCGTGGAGGCGTCCTTCAAGTGCTGTGCCAGCGCCATCATCGTGCTCACCAGGACCGGCAGGTGTGTAAGCCCCTTCCCATCACCCCACCACCCACCACAGGCCACGCCCATACCAACTGGCCATACCCACCCTTTCCCCTCACCACTGGCCACGCCCACACCAACTCGAAAACACTCTCTGGCTCCCGTCCACAATGTTTTTCTACGTCTGGCTTCCTGTTGTTCCTGTGTTGTTCACTTTATACTCAATTATACGTACATTTATATTTACATTTAGGCCATTTGGCAGACACTTTTATCCAAAGCGACTTACAATGAGTACATTTGCTGAAGTAGACTATAGTCAATATATATCGCTGTGGTGCATAGAGATAAGAATAGAGCAGGTTTCAAGCATTCATAATTGCAAGGTTAATAGAACATGTTTCATAATTGCTAGATCTTCTGCATAATAGCTGAGATAAGAGCAGAAGTGCCATTCTGAGTGCATTACCAACATCTAAGAACATACAATATGCAGAACAATGCCAAGGACTATTAAAGATTAGACCATGTGGCAAGTGACCAAGGAGCAGTTAGTGTCAGAACAGAAGGCAAAGTACAAACGACTGCTGTGATCTGGGTCAAACACAAACTTCTGACTTACTTTATGGGGGCATAATTCTAATGGTGTCTATCTGTACCAGTCTATACCCCACACTTTCTGTGTGGGATATAATCTGATATATACCCACTGTCCCCTCAGCCCCAAGCTGATTCGTCAAACACGGAACATTGGTGCTTGAGTTTTGCGCATTTTAATGTTTGAAGCAGGGTAACATTAGTACGACTATTGGAATGCGGCCACTGAGTCATGGTCTTTCCGCTGCCGCTGAGTGACCCAACAAGTGCCTGATCAGAAAGCCCCACGGCTGGCAGAGGAACGTTCCCCAGCAACCACGCAGATCCCCTGCTGACCTTTTGCGATCTGAACCCCGGAGTTAATTTTAACTTGTGTCTGTATCTCGGCCTGCCGGTTTCGTTCATGCTCATTCATCACGGCATGTCCAACATGCTGGTGCAAGAACAGATACTGCCATAAACATTATGTTACATTTGTTGAGGTGAAAAATATATACACATATTGTATGTTCTTAGATGTTGGTAATGCGCTCAGAATCTTTTTCTTCAAATATTAATATATTTAAATCTATCTATCTATCTATCTATCTATCTATCTATCTATCTATCTATATATATATATGCATTAAAACATGTATTAAAAAGTTCTTAAAATGTATTAAAACAAAAATGTCTATCCAAGCATCATCCATCATGTTGGCCTTGTTTCTGCGTACAGGTCCGCCCACCTGCTGTCCCGGTACCGGCCCCGGGCGCCCATCATCGCCGTGACCCGGTGCGGTCAGGCGGCCCGCCAGGCCCACCTGTACCGCGGCATCTACCCCATCCTCTACACCAAGCCCGCCAACGATGTGTGGGCAGAGGATGTGGACCTGCGGGTCAACTTTGCCCTCGACTACGGTGAGCTGCTCAATGAGAATGTCCGAATGTCTCCAGGACTCCACTCCGCGAAGAAAAGACGGGTTTAGTTATGTGTCCGAATGATTCCGAAACTCCGATAACTCGCCCGAAAAAAAACTCTCTGCGTGGAGCATGATTCACATGTACAACCCTTCTTGAAGGCTAGTTTTTGCGGAGTAAAAGGCCCACGGCGTGGCCTTTCTAGACTCTACCCACATCGAACTAAGTCAGCATCCGAAGTCTGCTACCACCGCACATATGAACCAATAAGAACCCGGAATAAAGAGTATAAATAATTTTAACCCACCACATTGACGCTGGACGGTGGGCGATATACCCGAATGACTATGCCACTCCTGACGGGGCCGAATGGTTCCAGGGAAGGAAAAAGAGAAGGGGAAGCTGGGCCGAAACTCGCCGAGAGAGGGCGGGAAGAAGGGGGAAGGAAACGTCCTAAAGCTCTGGATCAGAAGAGCCACCGAATTAAACCCACACATTGCGCTGAGGTGGGATTAGCGAAAACGTCTAAGCTCTGGATCAGAGCCACCTGTCAATCAAATTGCGTGCGCGCCACGGAACAATTTGAAGCATTATAACACGGGTGGCATTTTGAGGAGTTCAATTTAAAGAAGTTAATGCGTTCACTGAGTCCCTACCTTACGAAAGAAAACATATTCTACATATATCACTAATAACTGGCAAATGGCTAAATGACTGTTTTTAAATCCTTGTTTGCATTTGAGCAACTTAATGTGTTCATTAAGACCCTGCGTTCACATGAAAATATAGAGTCTGTCGAGATACATTTTCAACTTGCAGTGAGACCCCATTATCCCCGATTAACTTCAATAATACAACAGGAACATTTTTAAAAGCAGCACCGAGCGGGACGGCGCTTGGGGAGGACTTGCTCCAATTCAGTCCGGGAAAATATGGTATACTGCCACATAGAGAGCCCTCATAATATATCAAGTCGCTCAGCTGAGTCCACTGTGACCTTTACCAGAATGGCTCATGGGTGAAGTTTGATGAGGAGAACAAATATCATTTGGGCAAGGCTTTCTGAGCCACTCTTTACAGTGGAGTCATAAAAGTAGTTTGCGTAAATCAAGGCTTCCCGAGCTGCACGTTGTTCACGTTTTCACGTTTTGAAGGCAACAAGAATCTGTCGTGGAACCACAGCTGTATGTGGAACGGGTTCACTTGTTCTGGTTAACATAGCAATTAGGAAGCGCTTGAAACCTCGTCGTAAACAGCATGATTTTTGTTTTATTATTATTCAGATATACATATCAGCTATCCATCAAATTGCAGCATATCATGTATGATAGCGTAGATACCATATGTATATATCATAGCATATATCATATCATGCAATAATAATAATAATAATACATATTATTATTATAATAATAACAATAATAATAATAATAATAACTTTACTACTCTCTTTCTCTTCTTTTGCAGATTGAAATCTGCTAAAACAAAAAAGACTTGGATGCAAAATGGCGTCAGGCAGCAGCAGCAGCAGAAGATAATAAATCTCTCTGGACTCCACTGCTGCCCTCTGACTTTAAGCTGCAAATGAAGTGAGCCCGTCAACCAAGCGGGTGACATGTTCCTCCTTTACTGCGGCCGTCTGGGGTAATAGCAACCTATAGCAGCATCCCTCCATCTCTACAGCGGCAAACAGTGAAATCCACTAGTGTGGGCAGAGGATGTGGACCTGCGGGTCAACTTTGCCCTCGACTACGGTGAGCTGCTCAATGAGCGTGTGCGAAGAAAAGACGGGTTTAGTTATGTGTCCGAATGTCTTATTTGAAGTGACGTATTTGCACTTTGTCGCTTGTAATTGTAATGCTTTGCTACTCCTTTTCATGCCCCCCATGACACCCATTGCTCTCCGAACCGTCCCTGCAAGGAGGGATCCCCCACTCTGCGTTCCTTCTCCAGATTCCTTCCTTGTTAATTAAGGGAGTTGTTTCTTGACCTTAGGGGGGCTATAGGGCGCTCTGGAGGAGCTGGGTGCACTGGGCCATGTCTCGGTCGTGCTGAACTATTCTCTGGATGATCTCATTCTCCTGCAGGTTGAGGGTGCCTGAGCTTTGATGATGCTGGACTTTGTGTTGAAGCACAGAGTTTCTCTGACCTAAAAAAGAAAATGATAATCATATACATTTTTTAAGCTGTTATTATTATTATTAATATTATTATCTTGCCCTGGTTGCATTGCAAGGATCGGCAAATTTGTCCGCTAATCTATGTCATCATCATCACCACTGAGATCTCACCGATGCGGTCCAGGCGGTCGAGAGCCACGGTCTCGAAGGCCCTCCTCATCATGGGGTACTCCTCGGGACTTCGTTGAAGTTGACAGACAGGGAGT
>PIJE02000588.1:165000-215202 GCA_002895965.2 Coryphaenoides rupestris | reverse complement strand
GATAATCATATACATTTTTATTATTATTAATATTATTATCTTGCCCTGGTTGCATTGCAAGGATCGGCAAATTTGTCCGCTAATCTATGTCATCATCATCACCACTGAGATCTCACCGATGCGGTCCAGGCGGTCGAGAGCCACGGTCTCGAAGGCCCTCCTCATCATGGGGTACTCCTCGAGGACTTCGTTGAAGTTGTCCACAGACAGGGAGTACAGGCGGCAGTAATGTCAGCTCGCACGCTGGCGGTTCTTCTGCTCTGGTCAACAGGCAAATCTCTGCATTGGGTAATGGTAAGATATTGATTAACTCAATGGCATTCCCCATACTGAATGACTTGAATTCATCCATTGGTTGGGTATGTCTTCGACCCTATTCCTACTTCAAGAGCAATTTATGCAAGGGGGAAGCAGACAAAATGTGTTATCAGTGCTTTTTATGGTGATATACTTTTCTCACACTAAACAACAAAAAGCACCATTGCTCCTGAACTCTACAGATGGAGCACTTAATGCAATTTTTGCAGCTTACAGTTTGTCCTGACCTCATCTGCCAGCGCAGATAGATAAATAAATAAATAAATAAATAAATAAATACATAATGAAAGGCTGCTCCATTTTGGAAGGCGGACACTTTTTCCAGGACAGACATTTATTAATGGTGAGGACTGAAGCTCTCTTTTTCTTCTCATTTATATTCACCAATGCTGGGTACATTTTTAGAATTGCACAATATTGTGTGTGTGTGTGTGTGTGTGTGACGACTTACTTTGTGTGGAGTAGTTTAAAAGCACAGTGCTAACATTTGGAATCCAAATGGAGGAGAGAGACTTCACAAAGCTTCACTATGCACTAAATCCTGCTTTTAAGGAGATGATGTGCACCGTTCTCCCACAGTCCGATAGAAGTTAATCTTCCGAATCAATGGCTTATGTTATGCCAGGATAGTCCCCATGCAGGCTTCGGGAATCTTAGCGACTGTTTGCCAGGCCGATGCGGAGACCCCGGAGGATATACCACCATGTTAAGACTTCTACTGCTTTCCTGACTTTCTCTGAAACCCCCGCTCACTAAAAGAGCAGCCAAGCGATTGCTTACACCTGCAAGGTCAAGGCCCAAAGACAACACCAAGACAAATACCTCCAAAGTTAGGAGCCATCGGACAGCTTGGTTGTCTTGCTGTTTTCTTGGTGAGGACGCTGACCACCCCTGCTGGATGAAAGTACATCTTTCTGGCGCGATGGTTCCCTCCCGAATGATGGATGTAGTCCGCGGGGCTGGAACACCTCGAACCGCAGCTTGGTCAGCATCGACGTGACAAAGTTGGGGTCTGCGTTGGCGAACAGAGGCATGGACGCCACTAGTTTCCGACAGTTGAAGTTGATGATCTCCTGCAGAGACAGACACAGTTAATGGCCGCAGGGGGCAGGATAGTTGAGCATGTACGATCAGGTTATCCCCCTGCACACAAGAGTGTACTGGGGGGTGCTTGCCTCCCAGCAGAAAGGTACTGGGTTGGATCACCACCTCCCTGCTCCTTAATGTCATGTACCAGAAGTAATTGTGTTGTCTCCTCGGATACAATTGTCCAAACTGCTCTAAACAACAACATTTCTGGTCAGTTGTCGACGTTAAACTTGCACTACGTAGGTTTTCTACTGCAGACTTGTACTCCATTAAAAAGAACATCCGAACCAGACAGTTTCTCAAGAATAAAACATGCCCATCCAAGAGTCAATCCATCGAGGGAATCTTTCTCTGAATTGTTTTATTCCGGTCGACTTTTGGGCAAATCTCAGATGACTGTAACAACATCTAAAAATTAGCTATAACTGTAGCTACAAGTCGAACCACTAGAGGTCGCTAATGGGAACACATACACAGTGCAGGTTTAAGGTGACAAATAATGATGCAGAGGATGATGCAGCAGACACCTAATAATGATAATATGATGAAGATGCGTGAGCACCGAGTTGGGCTGGATGTGATCAGACCTCTCTCAGTGGTTCGTTCAGCTCTTCCAGGATGCTCTCCTCGTCGAACATCTTGCCCTGGTAGCGGTGCTCGTAGTAGTCGTGGATCCTCTGCCGCATGCAGGCCGGAAGCTTGTGGAAGGACATGTACTGCTCCACCTGTTTGTACTGAAACACAATAAAACAGATTGGTTTAATTGTTCTATGCTGATGATATTACCAACGTTAAACATACATAAATACCTTTATTTTACAGTCTATGATGAATACACATTCATCGTCAATATTCTCATTTGTATTCTTCTGCTAATCAAATTATTCTTATCTTTATCATTAATGTTGTGGAACAAATAATGATTAAGAAATAAATCATCAGAAATATATAAGAGAAGAAGAAGAGGAGAGGAAACGGAAGGAGGGAATGCAGAGAAAAAATCTAATAAAAATTGAAAGCTAGACAATTACAATATCTGCAGATCGCACACATTGCCAGATGTGCGGCTGTATTCCTGAAGGTCTACTCTGTGTTAGTGAAAGTCTGGCCAACAGCAACAATCTCAAAACCCAAAGCCAGCATGTACTCACAGTGGCTGGCAGACGGCATTAACTCGCGTGTCCTTCAGAGTCATACAATCTACCAGAGTTTTCAGCTTCATTCAGCGTCGGTGAATCAGCCTCACAGTGCCTCACATCTTTCTTTCTTCCTTCCTTACTTTGACTCCTCGCTTTATGGTACATATCCTTGTTTACAGGTGTCCTGTCTCCTGCCTCCTTTAAATTAAAGTCTAATATCCCCAAATGGGACCTATTTCATATTGGTGTCACCCAAGGTGTAGGATTATTACGCAGATTCAAGCAGATTAATAGACCCCCTAATTAATGTTGCATGAGTGACAGGCAGCCAACAAATACCTGTGTATATCGCTATGGAAATCCATTAAAAGTTCAAGCATTTGCTGCAGCGTTTGTGGCTGCTGTTTTGTCGGAATAAAATGTGTTCATTTCTCAGAAACCCTCCCAGAAAGACCTCCATAAAAACAAGGCTTATCTCCAGACAACTTTGTGACCACTGACAAATAGCTGTATTGTGGACACATTCAAATAACTAAATAATTCAAAAATACTGAACCCCCAATCATGTGGTTTGCGTTCTCATTAAAAAAAAAATGTTTGTTAAACAAAAAAGACAGAATTTTCTTAGTTCCTCATTTATATTCATTGGACAATGCAACTTCTAATATTTCAATTATTATTACTGAATGAGTGAAAGAACCAATTATGAGCATCAGCTAAGGTGCGTGTGACTTTTTTAGTGGAAACCTTGAAGATTTTCCTCAACGATTTTCCTGTAAATAAATATCTGTTACGTCACTATCTGTGGACTGAGCCCTATGCTCCACTGATGAAAGCTCTTGCATTTGCAGTATTTTTAACATTACGGACTGGGTGGCGAGTCGTTTTCCCGCGCAACATTTAAAACGCGGCGCACAGTCAGTGACGCATTTTCCATCACCCAGCAGTGATTGGTCCCATGGATGTCCGTCAGAGAGCATAAGCGGAAGTGACGTACTGTTTTGTCGCTCTCTGCTCGAGTAAACTGAGTATCCGCCAGTAAACAACTGACAGCGGACCGACGTCACCTAAGCGACACTGTCTGGAGGCAATTACGATTTTCACGATGGATGTCGCCAAAGAGCACGAAACAGAAATCTTCGAGATTACCACTTTAACTCATGACCAACGTTCCTGGTGTTCCACACGGTTTCAAACCCAATTTCAGAGGCCGTAATACCTTCTCCTGGTACTGCCGCCGCGACGAGTCCAAGGACTGGATGAGCGCGGTGGCGTGGCCCACGAACATGGCGAAGCAGGTGGCGCCGACGATCATGCTGAGGATGGTGAGCCACACGTCGGCCATGCCGATGGGCGGGTAGAGGCCGTAGCCGATGCACAGCATGTGGCTCATGGCCTTGAACAGGGCGTAGGAGTACTGCTGGCCCCACGTGTCGTTCTGCAGGTGGGGGAGGTGAGGTGGGGGGGGAGGACGGGAGGCAGGGAGGCGGGGGAGGAGGGGAGATGGGGAAGCGGGGAGGAGGGGAGATGGGGAAGCAGGGGAAGGGGTACAGGGGAGAGAGAGGAAGGACAGGACGAGGAAGAGTGAGGCTCTGTCTGGTTGTCTCTGATGCTGACGTGTCAAGAAGTGGACATTATAACCATTTTTTATGGTTTTTTTTTATCTGTTATAGTTTTGCTTAGCTTTTAAGTCCTGAGTTTTAATTTTAGTTCTTTGTCTTTATTCACGTGTGTTTTCTTGCATGTCTCGATTTCTTGTGATTTTGAGTGACACACTTCTATTAACCGAGCAATTATGAAGTGCTTGAAACTTTATTCAAATCTTACTGTCTTACAGTAAGATTTAAAATCTTACATCTTGTTGTTTCAGTCCCTTTGGACAAATCTCTCTCAAATCTCTCTCTCTCCCTCCTTACCTATGGACATGTGCTGTTAACTGAACTTTTTTAAAGAAAAGAACATTGCCTGCTCTCAACCTTTAAGTCTGCATCTATCACCGCCAGCTAACGTACCACCTCTGTCACGTCTGTGAAAAAGAGGGAAGTAAATACATTTTTTCCCTTTTTTTTTTTAAAGTGTTTTCTTATTGTGTGGGGGCGACAAAGCCTGATGCTAACGCTACTACAGCGGCTAAACACCAAATGTGACTGATGCTTCTGTGCAGCACACTTTAAAGCAATGGTGCTTGTAGGATGTGGTACAACCCCAATTTAATGGTCTGATATTTTCAATTAGAAACGTGCAAATTAGTCATTTCATTGCTTAACATTTCGTCTGTTTTCTTTGTGGATCCCGGTTGTTTCCAGAAGCACGCCTGCCTGCCACCCTGTCACTGTATACATAAAACTGCATCGCCAATGCCTGTGTAATAAGACTAAGGCTGTTGTTGTTGTTGTTATTGTTGTTGTTGTAAACACGTACCACCATCTTGTTCCTGGTGACCCAGCAGTCGGCGGGGAAGTCCTGCAGCATGGGCACCAGGAATTGCAAGCAGCCGTCCCAGTGGCACAGCAGCAGCATCATCCCGATCAGGTTCATGATGCGCACCATGGCGCTGGCCAGGTCATAGGTCATGTGGAACACCTGCCACACACAGTCAGAGAGACCATCAGAATGAATGAAAGAAGAGTCCAAAAAAGGATGCCATTTCTCTAATCTTATATCATTGTTAAGCATAATGCCTAATACTCTAATAGAGTGTTGTTGATGCAGTGTTCCCAGTAAAATGGTGCAGAGTTAGAGCTATTTATCTCTGGCGAAAAAGTGACAGAACCCAAGGAGCCATAAACAAAACCATGAGGTTTTGTGTGTGTGTGTGTGTGTGTGTGTGTGTTTGGAGGGTGGCTGGCAGCCTCACCTGGCCCTGGCTGATTAGTCTGTGTGGGAGTGTGTGTGTGTGGTGGCTGGCTTAGTTGGCCTCACCTGGACCAATTAGAGTATGGGTTGGGTGGGGCTACCGCATCACCTGGCCCAGTTAGAATCTGGGGGGTGGGGCTGCAAGCCTGTGGTGCATTGGCTAATCAGTGCACCATGGGTTAAGTCAGCCACCAACACACACACTCAGGGACCACTAGCATGCTAGCACAAACCATCTGCTCCATGGTCATTTTACCAACATTTACAATGAACCAGACTTTCAAAACCACGACTGCCTGTGTCCTTGGAGGAGCCCTGAACAAATCCACTTTATGTGACATTGTGGCAGCAGCCCTGATAAACCAGCCACCAAACACACACACTCCACAGAGGAGTCCCTGCATGCCCAGGTCCCTACCTCTTCCCATTGGTGGATGTAGCGGATGAGTCTGGACAACCTCAGCAGGCGCAGCAGGCTGAGGATCTTGGTGAAGCGTACGATCCGCAGCGCCCGCGCCGTCTTGTAGAAGTCCGAGTCGATGCGGGTCTCCACGATGAGGAAGATGTAGTCCACGGGGATGGAGGAGACAAAGTCCACCATGAACCAGCTCTTCAGGTACTTGATCTTGATCTTCTGCGGGTCCAAGATGATCTCCGTGTTGTCCTCCTTCACGATGCCCGTGCGAAAGTTGAGCACCAGGTCCATGAGGAAGAAGGTGTCCGACACCACGTTGAAGACGATCCAGGGCGGCGTGTGCTCGTCCTTGAAGAAGGTGATGCCCACGGGGATGATGATGAGGTTGCCCACCATCAGCAGCAGCATGATCAGGTCCCAGTAGAACCTGCACCACAGAGGGGGAAACACACACACACACGCTCAAAATCACTGGAGGCTGGAGTCTATTCTCTGAATACTATACTGTGCATATACTGCATATTATAATGCACTCAGAATGGCACGTCTGCTCTTATCCCAGCTATTATGCAGGCAACCTCGCAATTATGAAACTTGTTTTATTACCCTTGCAATTATGAATGCCTGAAACCTCTTTCATTCTTATCTTTATGTACCACAGCGATATTTACATTTACATTTACATTTACAGGGCATGGGGCAGACGCTTTTATCCAAAGCGACTTACAAAGAGGACATTTGTTGAAGGAGACAGCAATATATCACTGTGGTACATAAAGATAAGAATAGAGCAGGTTTCAAGCAATGGTTCCAATGCAAGGTTAGTAGAACGAGTTGCATAATTGCTCAGTTGTCTGCATAATAGCTGTGATAAGAGCAGAGGTGCCATTCTGAGACCATTACCAACATCTAAGAACATACAATATGCTAAACAATGCAAAGTGCTATTATGAATGCCAAGACGTACAAACATGCAAGTTAGTCCCAGGGTTAGGAGAGGGAAGGCGGGGGATGAACAGGTGGGTCCCGTTAGAAACATGCCTGCCTTTCTCGAGGGCCGTTCACCCAAACAACTTCACACTTGACACTCACAGCACTTCCTGGGATCCTCAGCAATACCTTGGCCAAGTCATTCGGATGAATAGTTTGCCGGGAAAATCAAAGAACATGCATACATACATACATACATACATACATACATATATATACATACTTACATACAGAGACTCCTGTCATTAGAGTAAGATTTTATTTTTGCTGTAAAACAAATACTCCTCGATAAATATGATACCTCAAGGGTATCATATGATCAAAACTAATTAAAATGAAAAAATCGTTATTTATCTAGTCTCTGGAGTCGTGTAGTAAACACTAAATAAATCCATTGTACACTTCAAAGCTCCTCTTACCAGAAGAATTTCCTATTTCCATTTTCAAGTATAAAGTCCTTTTTTATACAAGCATTAATAATCACAGAGATAGAACGGGTGAAGATGAAGCAAAATGAGACCAATCATTTCTATATTCCACAGCCAACAGGTTCATTATCATGCTGAACTTGTCTCGCGGAGCGCTGTTGTTTTTCACATTCTGTAACTGAGATGGAAGAGATTCACTGCAAAATGTGTCATTTCATAAAAGCGTGCATTTTTGCCACAGCTGTGCAATCATGTTTCAAACCTTTCACCACTGAAGGCATGTGGGCACGCACGGCAGCATTACGGGAATCAATGCATTTGAAATTTCATTTGACAACCCCAGTGAAAACGAATTAGATTGAATGCATGCCTTGGCGTTGGGCCACGAGCTGTTATTAGTTCTATAATTTAGCGGGAGCCACGATGAAAGCCGTAAACAGCCAAGATGCTGACCTAATGAGAGTGTTTCAGTAAATGCGGTTAGCGCTAATTCAACAGCAACCGTGTCGACACATAGCCCCATGTGTCAACAACAGCGGACAATATGAACGATAAACGAAAGTATTGTATTTTATTTAGGGGAACCAAATAAGTAAAACATCCCTGAGGTACTTGTAACGTGTGTTGTTTTAACAATGTTAAAACAACACACGTTACAAGACATACACATCTCAAAAAGGCATAGACATGTAGAGGTTTGGATGCGTTGTAATGTATTGTAGTAACTTCGACACATACTGTATATGGTAAATGGTAAATGGATTGCATTTATATATCGCTTTTATCCAAAGTGCTTTACACATTCACCCATTCAAACACCGACGGCGGTGCCAACCATGCAAGGTAACAACCAACACGTCAGGAGCAGTTAGGGTTAGGTGGCGTCTTGCTCAGGGACACCTCGGCGCTTAGCTAGGCGGAGCCCGGGGATCGAACCGGCAACCTTCCAGTTGCCAGACAACCTCCCTGACCTCCTGAGCGACTGCCGCCCGCAATATAGCTGTGACTGGAGTATAGCATGAAAAGAGAACGCCCTCCCCACCCCACTCCTGCCCTCCCCGGGGGCAGGTCATCCATTTGCGCTAATCAGCTTTCTGTCAAACAAAGCATTTGGATTCCCCCCCCATCTGCCTGTAGTCTCCATGTGGTGACACACCGGTCCAAATTGCATGACCCCCCCCCCCCCACGGAGCTAAATCCACTGTTATCTCCCGGGAGCCCATGTCATACCAGCAGGAGTCAGCGCACCATCGGCCAGATGTTGAGTAAGTTAGCATTAGCGCTCTGCACACGTCACCGTGCCGACCAGCATGCACCGGCACGGCAACAGCTGGAGCGAGGCGAGGGGGCGAGGGGCGAGGGACAGCGGGGGTGCATTACACTGATGTCCCACGCAGGCGGCCCCCCCATCAGCTCACAGCACGCATTGTCCTGCCCCTCTGCAGGAGCCACTCTTTGCTCTATATGGACTCAGAGGGGATCTGACTCCACAGCAGTGTGACCTGCTGTCGCCCGCAGCAGAATTAAGCCTGGTTCAGCGCCGCTAGCCAAAAGGCATTCCAGACAGAGATGTCCGCAGATAGACCGAGTTGGGCCACAAACACAAATCTTCTGCGGTATTATTCGGGTCGGGAGGACGACGACGACGACGACTCTGTTTTCAAGTGTGCGGGACGCATACCAAGAGACGGGGAGTTTACAACAAGCGAAGTGAACACAAAAAGGCTTAAAGCTGGCGGTGGGTGTGGAGGAGCTTAGATCAATCAGGACAGCTGAAAAAAGGGATCGCATTTGTACGAGAGATGCTTAACTGCGGCTGCCAGAGCGCAGTTGGGAGAAGAACAGCCTGCAGTGGGCTCAGTTGGCTTACCACACACCTGGACGGGCCCAGCTGACCAGCAATCATATTAACAGTGCTTGCGTTTGTGTGCCAGCGCAGTATGTCTGCTGCTGCTGCGGGCATGGGACCACTTAACCGCGGACAGCAGTGGCTCACAAACGAATGAACACAGATCAGATCAAATCATATTCGAATATCATAGTCATGTTCCCCTTTTGTTGGAATCAATGGTAAATTGTGATTATCGTACAAAAGACTGGCTAATTTGCTAAGCGTTGATGAGCCAGATCTTAGCACACCGGTATAAAGACATGTTTGGGTCTCAGCCATGAAGCGTGACCCAGAATTAAGTTAAGTAATGACGGACATCACGCACACACACACGCGCACGCACACACACACACACACACACACACACACACACACACACACACACACACACACACACACGTTAACATCTGGTCAGCTGGAAATCCTGATTTCTTCTTTTCATTTCAATCTCCCTCTCCCTCCACCTCCGCCCCCCGTCTCTCTACGGTGTGTATGTGTGTGTATGTGTGTGCATGCACATGTGTGTGTGTGTGTGTGTGTGTGTATGTGTGGTACGCACGCCCCCCACCCCCCACCCCCTCCTCTCCATCCACACCGTCTCTGCTCCATTAGACTAATTGCGGCCTAATAATCTGCATTGATGTTGCCCGCAATATCTCCAATGGTCATGCTCCTGTCTTTTGATTACCACCCCCCCCCCCCTCCTCCTCTTCCCCAGCCCACCGCCCCCCCCTGCACTGGGCAGTAATCCTGGGCCGGTGCCAAATGATCAAAAGTCTCATTCAGATGAGTGCACTGACAACTGTGACCGGCGTTGACACTCATCTGGATGTATGACACATCTGGATGTATAGTGATGATGATGATGATGGTGGTGGGGTGGAGGTGGTGATGGTGGTGATGGTGGTGGTGGTGCTGGTGGTGGTGATGGTGGTGGTGGTGATGATGGTGGTGGTGATGATGGTGGTGGTGATGGTGGAGGTGGTGATGATGGTGGTGGTGGTGGTGGTGATGGTGGTGGTGGTGAAGGCTTCAAGGTTATATGTTATGCAATCCTCTCATGGTGGTACAAGAAAACAGAACCCCCTCCCCCCAATGCCATGATGCCATGGGATTGTACGCAACATGCAATGAAAAGTAGATCCCGGGAGATTGTAGATACCAACATATGCACGCAAAGAGACTAGACACAGTATAGATGTGAACACATAGACCCACACACACACACACACACACACACGGCCAGGCCAACAAACACACACACCCACGGGCCAACACACACACAGGCCAACGAACACACACACACCCAAGCCAACAACACACACGCACACACAGATATGGGCCCACACACACACAAGCATGGGCCAACAAACACACACACACACACACACACACACACACACACACACAACACACACATAAAAACACAACACACACACACACACAAACACAGAGATCAATCCTCTCATGGTGGTACAAGAAAACATAACGCCCTCCCCCCAATGCCATGATGCCATGGGATTGTACGCAACATGCAATGAAAAGTAGATCCCGGGAGATTGTAGATACCAACATATGCACGCAAAGAGACTAGACACAGTATAGATGTGAACACATAGACCCACACACACACACACACACACACACGGCCAGGCCAACAAACACACACACCCACGGGCCAACACACACACAGGCCAACGAACACACACACACCCAAGCCAACAAACACACACGCACACAATATCACACACACACACACACAAACACACACACACACACACACACATACACACACACACACACACACCACATAAACTACACACACACAACAAACACACACACACCTCAATATCAAATCATGCTCAATTACACAATGAACACGCATGCATACAAACACACACACACACACACACACACACACACACACACACACATACA
This sequence comes from Coryphaenoides rupestris, assembly GCA_002895965.2. Taxonomy (NCBI): domain Eukaryota; kingdom Metazoa; phylum Chordata; class Actinopteri; order Gadiformes; family Macrouridae; genus Coryphaenoides; species Coryphaenoides rupestris. The sequence goes on along the minus strand of PIJE02000588.1, from coordinate 204,138 downwards.
TACACAGCACAAACACACATGCTGTCCAAACAGACACACACACACACACACACACACACATAAACGTACACACAGGCAAACAAACACACACACACCTCAATATCAAATCATGCTCAATTACACAATGAACACGCATGCATACAAACACACACACACACATACACACGCACACGCACACACACACACACACACACTTGAACTTACAGGAGTCACGATTGTTAAGTCACTAAAAGCCAATTGTATGACAAAAAAGTCTATTCTGCAGCCCTGACACCTGTTAGCAGCAGAGTTGATGATATCAGTGACTAATATGACTGTGACACTAATCACCTAAAATCACTGTAGGGGTGGATTATCCAGAAGCCCGCGGACTTTACGCGCTCTCTCTCGTGCTCCACGGCCCGCTCGCTGCCCAACATGCGCAGAGAGAACTTGTTGACTCCCGGCTGCAGCATCGCTCCGAACTGCCGGTGCATGAAGCCGGCTTGGTACAGCCTGTCATCCTCGGGCACCGCTTGCTCGGACCCCTCCAACTTGACAAAGCGCGTCTGGTGGTGGTGGTGGTGGTGGAGTCCCTGCGTGGAGCCCAGCTGCTCCGTGTCGGTGATGCTGGGGTCCGCTTCGGGGGTGAGGAGACGCCGATGCTTCTCCGGCTCCTGGTCCGACTCCGGCTCCTCCTCCGGCTCCGGCTCCGGGTCCGGGTCCGGTCCGAGCGGGTGCCAGTGTCCAGCGGCGATGGACGAGACGCTGCCTCTGAGGAAGCGGCAGTCTCCGTTCAGGTTGGCCCGCACGCTGACGACGTCTGACGACGTCTCCATGTCCACACGTGTGGTCTCCTCCTCGCTGCTCCTGCAGCTGTGCGTGTGCGTGGCTCTCAGCCCCGTACTTTTCCTCTTGGTGTCCTTGGTGTCGCCGTGGTCTCCTCCATGCACCTGCACCACCACGGAGGACGGCTTTTGCCCAATGTTTTGCGGCAAGCTGTACAGCCGTTTGCGCATGGAAGTGTGAAATCTTTCCATCTTGGAGATAAACAACCCGTGCAAGCACTACAGTGATCGATCATGCATTGAGATTGAGAGGCTGCTGGGCCAGTAAAGGGGACAAAACCAGTGACCACGCCGCCGCATACGCAGGACAGACAGGTCGAATGATTTTCCCGGACCCTCTCTCTCGATGTCTAGCCTAAAAATAGTTCAGACGTGCAGATGCGTCCACCGCTGCACGCACGCACGCATGCATGCATGCTGGGCTTGGATCTTGGATCTTGGATCTTGAATCTTGGATCTTGAATCTTGAACGTGTCATGCATGTATTGGACAACGGCAGTGGAGATGCATGTTAATCATAACAATAACAATAATAATAATAATAATAAAAATAATAATAATAATAATCCAGGAGCATGCATGCAGCTATAGCAGGTCCGAGGAGCGCATCGGGATGCAGCAGAGGCATGCTGTGCTGTGCTGTGCTGGGCTGGACGGACGTGCTGGAGTGAGTGGGACTTCTTCAATGACAAAGCATGATGATCCCACCACCACCACCACCACCAGCCCTCCACCCCTCCGCCCCTCCACCACTCCGCCTCTCCACCCCACCTCCTAACCCGCACAAATACCAGAGCTGAGAGCTGTCATCACCAGCACTGTCGCTCTCTCTCTCTCACACATATACACACACACACATATATACACACACACACACACACACATACACACACACACACACACACACACACACACACACACACACACACGCACAGGAGGAGGAGGAGGTACTGATTCAACACCTTCGTGCAGAATAAGGTGAATGAATGTGAAGGCAACAGCTCTCAGGGTGGCACATGCATGATGCGCTCACATCAGCAGCTGACCAGCTTTAAGGATGAGCTGTGTGTAGGTTCATATAACAAACTATATATGCTTTAACCAGCTCATGCAGACCTACACTACAAAGTGGCTGCATTGTCAAGATTTGCACAGTTATTCTGTCAAAGATGTTTGCAAAGCAGTGCGACAGCCAGGCTGTTTGCCCACCTTTAGGTTTTAGCTGCTCATGACATGTTTGATTATTGTCATTTCACTGCTATCGTTCATTAAAGCAAGTGAACAAATGGAAAGTTGTTCTTATTTACCTTTCAAACTGTTTAAAAACATGGATGTAGAGATGAGATCCACATGTTTTATGGATATCTATAGGACTAGAGCTATGTTATTTCGGTAAATGGATATCTGTCATATGGCTAGATCTGTATGTTATCAGAATCATCAGAACTAGAAACAGCTTTATTGCCTTAGTTTTTGCAAACAAGGAATGTGCTTTTGAACATTAAACAGAGTAAAAACATAGACATTCTACAAAAAAAAAAGCTACAAAAAATACAAAAAGATAAAAGATACAAAATATATACAAATATAATTATATAGCTAATTTCCAAATTGTTCATTGAACGTTCTTCACCAACATGTACAGACTAGAGGACAACCTTTGCATAATTTATTACATAATCAAATGTATAAACACTGTCAAGCAAATCAAATCGAATCTAAGAAGATCATCAGTCAAATTTGCAGTTACCACACAATGCATTTGTCTACAATTCAGCATGGTGTGTCGGTTATGCCAACTCATTATACAGCCAATGAATGTACAATGTATAATTTATAATCTTTTGTGCTTCTTGGAGAGATTTTAGAAGGAAATAATAATGTGTAAATGAGGCCTATATACCGCCCTCTACTGGTCAATAACAGTAAATGACTGTCGGCGTAGCACCTCTGCAAGAATGTAATGCTCATTGTCTCCTGATGGCTTGTGTTAGTGGGCCTATAATATTATATATAGACCCACAAGTGTGCTATTGAGGAGAATTACATTGAACACACAAATAACTTGAAAGCATGACAGTTGTACAATTGAATAGGTTTACTCCCGAAATGGGACAGCTGAGCATAATATTGTCTATTCTGGTCACCCAGCATTCTATAAAATGAATCTGTACGAGTTGTAACAATAATTATTTCAGTTTTTATATATCAAATGTTCCACCATGCTATAAATGGGCGTATCTGCAATATATAGGTTCACCTTTTGCCTTGAGAATGGTAAATATCTTAAAACAAACGTGATTATGATGTTCACCTATAGTTGACCTAGGTGGCGCTGTTTCCACATGTAGAATAACTTCATAGGTTATTTACTTTCAAGACTACTTTCCATCCATGGACAGGGCTTTTTTTCAGTTGTAGTGTCACTATGTGCAGAGTACAGCATGGTACATCATATCAACATTCAACACACAAAGAGACACATTGAGAACATACATTTTTCAATGTTTTATTTTTAAAAATGAGATCTCAGGAATGATTTACATTTGCCAGCCCTGGCGCGGGCCACCTTAAAACTCTTTCCATATATAGCTATAGAGAAGTCATGCAGCCGTGTAAGTATGTCATTAACAATCTATCTTACTAGTTTAAAGCTTTATCACGGATAAATAAAAAGCTGCAATGTAATTTATAATATATTGATATGAGCTATAATTGCATAGGATAATCGCCATGCTATACGACACACATGATTTAAAAAAACCCAATATGAGATATTAGAATGATGCGAGTACAGATTTTCTTCTAAGTTTATACTATTTTCTACTATTCTCAACATTTAAGTGCATTATCTGCATACTTTTCATATTAACCTCTGACATAGTTATAATGATTTAATAAATACAGTGCATACATTAAGTAAAATAAACTATATTTAGAGGGACAATGCGAAGCCCTTAAAATGTAAAGGTAACAATCGACTTGATCAAATGAGACAAGTAGCTCTTCTCTAGTACAGTAGTTTTATAAAATGGTATGCAGTGAAATGCTAAAACTGTACACAGCTGTCATACCAGGTCACGGTGGAACTATCTGGTCACACGGCGGAGATGTTTCCCCCTACAGGTACACATCATCTCAAGTTCAGTCACTCTCGGAACAAAAGTAAATCAATAAAATCCATCAATAAATAAATAAATAAATAAATAAGAAAAAGCCTTTCCCGTATCAAACAGAAGGTCAAACTCTTGCATGCATTATTACTTAAGAACCGGTCGAACGAAATAAATAAAAGAAGAAAAAAATAAGAAAGAATAAACGCAAACCTGAAGAGAAAAAATCTATAAATAAATAATCAACAAACGCATGCGGAAACAATGGTGATAACATCAAGGTTTTGAATCGTGAGGCAAAGCTCAGCAGGGCCTTGTCCTCACGTCAATCAACTCATAAGGCGTGCCCCGTACAGTACAGACATTTTAGATCACCCCCCCATCCCACCCCCCCACACCCCCACATCCATACTTTAATGGCAGATATTTCTTCTTAACTTAAAAGTCTTATGCACTTTCATATTGTTTACCTTCATGTGGTCAATACATATTTTAGGTTATCTGTAAGAGAGAGGAGAGAGAAGAGAGAAATTGCGTCATTACAGTGTTACTGACCATGCAGACCGACATCTAAACCATCATTGTTGTTGAGTGCCTGTAGAGTGTGGTCTGTCTGTCTGTCTGTCTGTCTGTTTGTTGGTTTGTTTGTTAGTTTGTGTGTTTTGTGTCCTCACTTGGGAGACATTCAGCTCAGTTGGTGTTTCTCTGGCGCAGGTTCTTGTCTTTGTGGTTGTTGGTGGAGTTAGTTTTCCTGCGACAAGAAGCAAATCGGTGGAAATTTCAACAATCCATAAAAAGGCCACAAATGCGTATTATTATTATTATTATTATTATTATTATTGGTAGCCGATAAACACGGCAGAAAAAACAAGTATAACGAATAAAATGTGTAACAAGGTGTTTGTTTTTGAGCATAATCGAGTGAGAAGAGCAGTGAGGGAGTTAACAGTAATGTTAAAAACAACAATTACTACACAAATTCAATGAAAGAAATGAATGAATGCTGCACGACCCAAATTCCGATGAAACATTTGAGTTATTCAAACTGTGACAGAAATAAGAATAGTTACAGAATAGTTTTTGTTAAAAAGATTATTATTATATTAAAAAGTTATGATTGTATGTTTCCACTCACATTGGTCCGGCTGGTTCGTCATCTGAAGCAACAAAGGGAAAACAGTGAGAAATGAAGACCGGAAGATACGCACAGTACATAAAAACAGCACAACAGAAATAAGAAGAGTTAACAGACAGAATAATAACAAATAACACAGACAAATAAATACATAACTATCTAGATAACGATCATAATAGTAATCCGAATACTTCAATGATGTAATAATAATAATAATAATAAAAAAACAATGTATGCAATGAATCGACTCCTGTGTTATTGAAGGTCAAGCACGGTGAATGGCGCGGCATGCTACAGCAGCTGCATGGCTGTCACCGCGGCAGGCCGGCTCAACGGTCCGCCGGCGCGAGGGGTCGCCGTCATGCTCGCGGGGGGGGGGACGGGACAATGGGGGTAAAACGGGGACGGGGAGGAGGGCTGGCGAACAGGGAGCGGGGTCTTGTGTGTGGAGAACACCCGTTAAACTGGCGTGAAATCACACACAAGCGCCGCCACGCGGGACGATGAAGAGGGAGACACACAAACAGCACACGTCAGAGACAAACACAAATCCTATGCAAGTTGGGTACGAGTAGGTTCAAGGCAGGCAAAGAAGGGTTAGGTTTATAGACACACACACACACACACGCACACACACACGCGCATTGCTCACAAATCGATCAGCCGCTCGTATCGACGACAACGATGTTATTAACGTCGCTATAGACATATAGCGACTCGATACGCGTGTTAGTAGAAGCAGACCGCGTGTGGCGTATAAGGAGGAGCATGCCGCCACGTCGAGGAAACATTTGAGGCGCCGCGAATGAAACCCAGGTCTGAAATAAATCGAGCGTACAGTGTGTGTAAAAAAAAAATATCAAATGTAAGGAGCTGTGTCGAATCTGTGTTCTGAGGAGCTAAAAGCAGCTCTATGAATAATGATGCAGTGCAGTCAAGTTGGGTGGAGAGAGCGGGAGAATGAATGAATGAATGAATGAATGAATGAATGAATGAATGAATGAATGAATGTCGAATGCTTGTTAGGAATTCACGAGGCATGCACAATCTTTCACTTACCACAAAAATGAGTTTTGGGTTATGCGATTTGGGAACGGGGGAGGATGGGAAATAATATAGTAATCTGTTAAAAAATAAAACGGCAATAAAACACCCAAAGCTATAGCCTCTATACACCTCTAGGATTGTTGTTTGTTGTATTTATTTGTTCATTTGACAGGGACAGTGTACTGCTTTTTAGCTGTACCAGAGTTAGTCAAAAGCTAATTTGCATCTGTAGTCCTTGGGCAGGAAGCAGAGAATAAGATTTCTGTTAACATGCTTTTTTGCTCACATGCTTTTTAATGTTCTGAGAAAAACCCACAAGGAGAATTCCCCAAACGGATGCCATCAAGTCTACCAATTTGGCCACCGCCGCCACAGACCATTTAATCAATAGTAATCCCATCGCAGACTACAAATAACCCAGAATCGTCTGTGATGTATTGTGGATGACGATGACTACTGCTACTACTACTACTACTACTACTACTACTACTACTACTACTACTACCTCTGCTGCTACCCCACTGCTCAGCGCTCACATGTGACAACGCTTGAATTCTGCTTGCGAAGGAAAACGTCATCAAAATATCACGACCGCATAGATTATCGTCGTGCGGCGGACGCAGAGGCTTGAGACGGTGTTTGGAGCGCCCGGTGCCTATCGGGGCGGTGGGGTCGTATACATGATGTTGTCCCCCTTGATCACTTGTCTTGGGGGGGAGGAGGGAAGGCAACGAGTCCCTTGGAAGCCATCAATAATTGAAAGCCGGCCCGTGCAGGGTCATATATCTGATGAATATTAAATGGCTGAAACCGGTCCTTACGAGGCATGATCTGATGCCACTGTCACTGTGCCTGTGTGTGCGTGCGTGCCTGTGTGTGTGCGTGTGTGTGTGTGCGTGTGTGTGTGCGCGCGTGTGTGTGTGTGTGTGTTTGGTCAACGCGGTCAGACTGAATTACTGAGTGCAGCGCGGTGGCTGTGTATCGGGTGACGGGATAAGCCGGTGTTCCGCTGCGGAGGAACTGACGTCAGCCATCAGACGCCAAAAGTAGTACTGCTATATTCCCTATGCTGTATTTAAATACTCTGGATACATACGCTTCTGATTCTTTCATCTTATATTGAAGGAATATATTTCTGCTATTCCGTGCCATATCCCATATTTCTGCTACTACTGCCCTCACTTGTGCATCTGCCCTTACTTATTTGTTTCATAGATTTGCATATTTTGTTTCATACATTTTTTCTGTCATGTCTGCAAGAGAACACCACCACCCTCAACATCACCTCAACAAGGCTTTATATTGCCTTGTTGTTGATATGCCTACTTGTTTATATGCTTTGCTGTTTATTCTGCTTATTTGGTTATATTTCTCATTCCTTTAAAAAAAAAGCAGCACTTTTCGACTGTAAATATTGTGGATATTCTGATTTTGATCCTTTCAATTTGTGATATTTGCATTGTTCTGTTGCACATTCCGCTGGGCATCGACACTTTTTTCATTTCACTGCACATCCTGTACGTGTATGTGACAAATAAACTCTTTGAATCTTGAATCATCATCATCATCACATACAGTATATCATACCAACTCGTACCAACCTACCGTCTTGGATGTCGTCGGGCTTCTTGCGTTTCTCGTAGACCACGATGATGATCACCAGGACGATGACCTCGGCCAGCACTCCCAGCAGGGGCCACAGGGGGGCGAGGTGACTGCGCACCCGCAGCACGGAGGTGATGGAGGCCGTGCCGATGGTGTTGGTGGCGTTGCACTGGTACTCGCCCGGGTCCAGGCCCATGTCGAGGTTGTCGATGTGCAGCTCCGTGTAGTTGTCCTTGTTGCTGATGGAGAAGCGTCCAGAGGAGTTGTCTATGTCCTGGAATCAGAATCAGAATCAGAATCAGAATCAGAAGCAGCTTTATTGCCTTAGTTGTTGCAAACTAGGAACGTGCTTTTGAGGAGTTGATGCAGAACCTTGAACATTAGTAGAAATTAGAAATTTGTGTCTTGATAGATTGAGGCCAGGGTAGAATATAGCCCCCTTTCACACAACCTTTTCTCTGTGGGAATGTTGCAGCTTTATTTAGCCTTGCCTTCAGTGTCAAAAGGTACAAACATGTTGTATATGATAAATGTTATATAAATGTGCGTGGCTAGCAAAAACCCCTCCATGACGGTTTAGGAAGCAATGTCGCTGCCTGACGTGCATGTTATACATCCCACGAGATGAAGACACTGTTGTGTTATAGGCCACACCTCTGATTCCAGAACGCCGCCACGCTGTATAAAACCACACACTGTTCGGGAATTATGCCGCCTTTTTTGGCAAAAGCTAGCACAATGACGGATCGTATTTATGGAAATATTCTTGGATCTCTGTATGAAAGGGCCGCATATTGCCTCAAAAAACGGGGACAAAAACTCCTTCATCACTGTTTCCATTCAAATTATGAATGCCGATAGTCAGAGGAGGGAACTATAATGAACCCTTGTTCATTACCCCCCCTGCGGTAGGCCCTATACCATACTGGAATTATGTTTTTAAAGGCTCAATATAGTATTTGTTGTTTCACTTTTAGCCTGTTAGCCTGTTACCGAGGACCTTTATCTATTTCACTTTATTTATTTGATTCGGGACAATGTGTACGTCAACTGTCCTGTCTACGTCATATTGTATGTTTTTTTATGTCGTGTTTCTATGCTTGCTGCTGCACAAATTGCCCATCCGGGACAAATAATACATTTGAACTTGAACCGTTTCCTCTTAAGTTCCAGCAGGACGGACGTACCATGAAGACTCCGCCCTCCAGCTTGCGCCAGGTCCAGTTGGGATACGGGAAGCCCACGGACTTGCAGTAGAGGACGGCTCGCTGGCCCTCGTTCTTGTTCTCGCTGCGCTTGTGCCCCGTGATGTCAGGAGCGGCTGGAACCAGGAGCCATAGTGGTTAGCAGTTAACGTTAACGTTGGTTCATGAGGGCTATGGTTAGGTGGTTTGATTTCTGGGTGAAACGAGTTCATTTCGGGATGAACTACATTGTCCCTGTTCTTTGTAATGATGTAATATACATCACATAAAAACAACGAGAAATGACCACAAAAAAATACAAAATAACGAGAAAAATGGGAACAACACATCCTTTCTTCTTCCAAATGGTAAATGGTAAATGGATTGCATATATATTGCGCTTTTATCCAAATCACTTTACAGTATTGCCTCACATTCACCCATTCATACACCGACGGCGGTGCCAACCATGCAAGGTAACAACCAACACGTCAGGAGCAGTTAGGGTTAGGTGCCGTCTTGCTCAGGGACACCTCGACACATGGTTCCCTATACGTAACTATTAACAGTATGCCATCGTCATATACTGTAATCATTTAATACAATAATACGATATTATCATTACTTCATTGGTTCTGGGGAACAATAAGCCCGAACAAAAACAATGTCCATCCTCACAGGGAGAAGAGCCCCATAAAATGGATGCTGGCACTCAGAAAAAAATCCAATTTGCCTCCAAATGCAGGCAGCGCACGTCTGACTGCGGGGGAAAAAAGGGCCGGGGCAGATTTGACCACTGAGACATAATCCCCTGGCCATCAGACAGACAAGCCACCATCTGCCACCCCAACAAGCCCTGCACATACTGGTCAGAGAGAGGTGGCAAGGGCAATGGGATGCCCCCTGTCCCCTGTATTTTTGCAAATACATAAAGAAGCTCCACCGTGCACTTGACAACCGGGCTGCCTGATCACTCACGCATCCCGGTATCACAGGAAGACATTTACATTTGACATTTATAAATGCATTGATGATGGTACCAGGAGTGCACATTCATAATACATTACATTTACATTTAGGGCATTTGGCAGACGCTTCTATCCAAAGACATTTACAATAAGTACAATTGCTGAAAGAGACAGCAATATATCGCTGTGGTACATGAAGACAAGAATAGAACATAACTGAAGCATTCATAATTGCAAGATAAGATAAAAAACTTTATTAATCCCGAAGGAAGTTAATAGAACAAGTTTTCATAATTGCTAGGTTGCCTGCATAATAGCTGGGATAAGAGCAGAAATGCCATTCTGAGTGCATTGCCAACATCTAAGAACATACGATACCTTTAATCTCAATGGTGGCGTTGACCGGAGGAGCCATCGAAAAGATGTAGACGCACATGTACATGGCGGCATCGTCTCCTCTCGGCTTCACCAGCCTGACAAACAGAACCAGACACACACAAACACACCTCACACTTGTGTACACTTGCTGTGGTTTCTGAATGCCGGTACTGACTCACTCCCACGATTATACTATTTACTATCGGATATTTATATGTCATTAAAGGGGGAACTCTGACGCTTTCCAACTGGCTTTGCGTCATTTCAATGTGGGTAAATATATATATGTACCTTTCCTCCATATTTATTGTTACCTAAAACCCAAATCTCCCCGCCACTTTGGTTCACCGGATGACGTGAATCTTAACGTTATTCTCGGGTAAAAATGTAGGTTTAGGATCTGCGTTGAGCTGAGAGCATCCGTTTTTTCCTGCTATATTCCTAATGCGGATAGACAGAGATAAGGTTGAAAAGTGGTTGAAAAGTCCCCCTTTAAGGAGCAGGTAGTGGTTCGGGCAACTTCTTGCTCAATGATGACATTAGGGCAGAGTAGACATTAGTTTTCTGAGTTCTCTGAGTTTTTTGCCCCCCCCTTATGAATATACAGGGAGGCACCCTATAAAGTAAATGGGAAATGGATTGCACGTTTATTCGAAGCACTTTACATTATTGCCTCACATTCACCCATTCATACACCGACAGCGGTGCCAACCATGCAAGGTAACAACCAACACGTCAGGAGCAGTTAGGGTTAGGTGGGGTCTTGCTCAGGGACACCTCGACACCTAGCTAGGCGGAGCCCGGGGATCGAGCCAGCAACCTTCCGGTTTCCAGACAACCGATCTTACCTCCTGAGCTACTGCCGCCCTATATATATAATGTAGGGATATCTTGTGCTATATATGGTAAGCGTCCAGACGAGCTCTCACTTGTACTCTGTGTTCTTGTTAACGGTGCGTGTCTCTTCGATCTCCTCGCCGTTCTTCATCCAGAAGCTCTCCTGGTGGATGGTGTGGGCGGAGCTTAGGTTACACTGCAGGGTGATGGGCGGGCTGTAGGCATCCGTGGGCAGGGTGATGTGTTCGGACGAGGCGATGGACGGCTCTGCAAACGTAAACACAGGCTCGTTGTTGGGAAAGCTAATTTGTGGCCTCGCTGAAAATGGAAAAAAACATCGGAACGGGAACTAAATAGAGAAAAAAGGACAATCGTGACGTGGCGTCTTGAGGATTGCGCAAGTCGAGAAGTAGAGCGAGGCCGCCGAGATTGGATCCAAAGGTTGAAATAAAAAGAGATTTTGTTATGTACCACTGGCATGGTCACTGGGGAGAGTCACACATAAAAACACATTTCATAAATAGAGAGAGATTGCATACTTCAGTTACACGACATTCGATTGTCATCCGATTAAAACATATTTTCACTCAACAATTTCTGTCTATATTAGATATTAAAGTATTTTCCAATTACTTAGTGGTGTACACTTAATAAGCATTCAATCTTCCACAGGTAAGATAATCAGACCCTTCTCAACCCAGCCTTTCACTAATAATGTGTTCTTAGGGGAACAATTCAAAGACCGTAAGGTTTGTCTTCTGACGCAAAAGTTCACGCCTCCTCAATAATGTATGATGTTTTGTAGAATACATTGGCATATCGATTGCATGTAACTGTAGACAGTTTAGGACCACAACATCAATGTACTTCAATCTACATTACATTGCACATCACAACACAGTCATACACACAATGCTTTCAGGGAAAATATGGTTACATGGAACATGGATCATATTCACATCCCGGAAACGAAAGGAAAGATATGTGATGAGACGGGCGATGGGGCGGTGAGCAAACGGGATAGAAGCTACTCGGGTTGGGTTCAGAGAGGGGCAGAACGTAGGGCTAAAAGGTAGGTGTTGAAACAGCAGGAAAAGGAAAATAAAAAGTCTTCATTCCTAATACAACTCTAATCTGCAGGGGAAAGAAGGGGTGGAGTTAGATAGTTAGTTAGGTGCAGTGGTTCAGGGGTCGGGTCGACATTCCCTTTGGACGGAGTCTTCTGGGGCTTCTGGGAGACGGAGGAGATGACAGAAGCTCTACTCTACTCTACAGGGGTGTCTGAGGACCGGAGGGTTGGGGGTTGGGGGTTGGGGGACCAGGATCAGGACCCGGGGGGGTGGTCGCTATTAGTTCTGGCTGGGATGGTTGGGGTTCTCTCCTCTACACTGACCCACTCACTCTGCAGCACCGTAATGGTGGCCTGCGCTCGGACCCAGGTGGTGGCGGGGTTCTGGTGCAGGTCGTTGCGCCGCGGGTCGTTGCTTGCCCGGCACTCGTACGTGCCCGAGTCGTCCAGCCCTAGGCGGGCCACGCCCATCGCACTGACGCCGTTGGCGCCATACGCCGTGTTGATGGCCACGCGGCCCTTGCGGGCGCCGTCCCACAGCTGGCGGAAGGAGTCGGCGCGGTTGATCTCGGCGTACCACCACTGGATCTCCGGCGTGGGGTTGCCCACCACGTCGCAGTACAGCTCAAAGACATCGCCCGTGAGCTTGGTCTCGGAGAGCGGGGACTTGATGAAGCCCGCTGGGTAAGGGGTGGGGCAGGGGCGGGGCGTGGGAGGTAGGGGCGGGGCGGAAACATGTCCAAGAAACCGAGCAAAGAAAGGGGGATGGTGTAAAACATTTTCAAAAAAGAAAACGGTCAGAAAATGTCAAAGAAAGTGAGGAAGTGAAAAGTGGAACACGTTCTTCAAGGGAGAGAAAAGAAGGATTAAGCAAAGCAATTATAAAAGACAGGGCAGTGATGGAGAATTATATTGAGTGATGGATGGAGAGTCTTTGATCGTTTGCTATGCAACCGCCCCCCCCCGCATGTCATGAAATTGTAACATCAGAAGCAAAATGCCTGAACAGATATCCCATCACCATTGTTGGTGGACAAAAGGCGGGAATACTCTCGTCGTCGCCTGAAATGAAGCGATATTCCTATAGTGTGGTAATATGCCCTCGTTTCAATCCAATAACATTTGCATGCATTGGGTCCCACACCATGTCCTTCAAGTGACCTTGTCTTTTTCCCCAAATAGTCTGCCCATCACATAGCCTAATAATAATAAAAAAGGGCTTATGTAATCACTAATTATGTTATATATTCACATTGGACAATGTGAGAATAGTCCATCTAAACACCTACCACATAACATCTGAACACGTATATGTTGTAACCGCAAAAAAAATGAAGAGAATGCATTTTTGGTTTTAATGCACAGTGTGTCACAGTGCGATTTAAGAGGCTGGCTAGCTAGAAGCTATATAGCAGTAAGCCTGGTGGAGCCTACACATCGGCAGAGAGCGTAGTGGACGCAGCATTAGATTGAGGGACGATTTCTAGAAGCTGCAGAGCCGGGCCCCTGGGGAGCGCGTGTGGGCACATGGCAGTCGACCCTTCTGTTTCCATAGAAGCACTTAACAGCCAGCAGCAGGAGAGCGTCCACCGGGCCAGGCCTGGGAGGATTAGCCTACAGTGTGTGTGTGTGTGTGTGTGTGTGTGTGTGTGTGTGTGTGTGTGTGTGTGTGTATATCACCATTTCCACATGGCGTCCGACCGCATAAGAGGCCATGTCGTGCCAACCACATCATCCATGATAATAACATGTTTGATTCTGCGGAGAAATTATTCAAAATGCTCACCTTTGCTGCAGAGAAACAGCCGTACACTACATACGCTCGACAACACCTGGTTGGCTGGTTGCCTTCACAACCGCCTAGGCAGCCGGTGTAGCCTAGCTGTCCCAACACCTCGTAATCAACACAATCGTGCATGCATCTATATATGCAGCTGTCTGTATGTCATGCTCTGGTATTATAATCTGATGTTAGTGACATGTTTAGTAGGCTACAGATTGGTAACTTTGGTCAAGGCTGGGCAATAACTGAATGTTACTACATGATTGTTGCGGGTTAACAGTCTAAAACAGGATGACTGAATAGATTAGAATGTTTTTTTTTTATTTCAACTCATTTCAATGTAGTGAATATCATTAGAGCATATCTGAAATAGGATGTCGCGAATTTCCTGTCTGGGCTTAATAACCTATCTTATTTAATGTTCCAAATTACGTGTTGTCATATGGCTATGAAGATATTATGCAACTCGCTGATAGCATACATTTTAGTCATCAAACAACGGCATAGAGAATGACAAACAAAGAAACCAACACATTTGTCACAAAATGACCATGTTTGTGACTTTAAGCTAGCAGTGGCCCCGAAACCAGTGGACTAAATCTGGTTGCCATTGGCGACAGGGTAACTGATACTGCAGGGACGTATCCATGCTGTGTAAAACTCAACTTCAGTTAACAACAACATTTCTCTCACTCACTCTTTCCCGCTCTGTCTCACTCGTCACTGACAGATAATTAAAATAACTCTTCATTTACATCCGCTGTGCAGACTAATCTCTTGAGCCATGCCACCACATGGAAACAAACTCGCAGCGTGTTAATGGCTTCCAGACTAACAGGAAATGTCTAATTAATTGACGCAAACACACCCGCATGGCTCTTGGCTATGAAACTAAGCCTTTGGCTCTGTGTATTGCTGTACATTTCTGTACCTCTCCCTTTAATGGTCTGATAACGGATCTGTACACATTTGCAAATGAAGACGAGTAGAGAGCAATCACAGACTGAATCACAGACAGAAAGCTGATGTCAGCAATACTGCAGGCCCATGTGCAAAAAGCACTTTGAGTCTATACCAATGTCCTCCTGTGACAGTGTACATTGGGGATCTCAAACAGCCATCCTCGGGGTGTCTGCTGTACAAATCACTGTCCATTAGCACAGACAAATGACTCATCCCGTGTGGCTAGTGGCTCCACACACACATGCACACACATACATACACATACACACACACGCACATGCACACACACACACACACACACACACACACACACACACACACACACACACACACACACACACACACACACACACACACACACACACACACACACACACACACACACACACCTTTATCTGCATATTTTCACATGCTTATCAGAATGTGGCAATCAGTTCCCTAGACACAAATATAAGGCTGACACATCTATATATCTTCTGAAACTTGATAGAACTTAGAAAAATATAATTGATAAGATAGCACAGCTCACAGTAGTTTAATTTAATACCAAGTCATCTAACATTTTACTACATGATCATGATAGGGTGCAGACTTTGTGGGTCACCCTTACATGAAAGGCCAGATGATTTGTGGGATTCTTGTCCAAGAATATATAGCCTATTTCTTATAGTTGTTACTGCTTCATTACTATGGGTCAATGCTAATAGGGCCATGGATGAATTCCCTCACTCTCTCACTCTCTCTCCCTCTCTCTCTCTCCAAAGTCTATTCAGAGAGAGAGCGATAGAAGAGAGAGAGAGAGAGAGAGAGAGGAGAGAGAGAGAGAGAGAGAGAGAGAGAGAGAGAGAGAGAGAGAGAGTGATACAGAGACAGATACAGAGACAGAGACTGACACAGACAGAGACAGGAGAGGGTATGGGGGGCTGGTGGCTGAGCTGAACCAGTTTGTGTGTGTGTGTGTGTGTGTGTGTGTGTGTGTGTGTGTGTGTGTGTGTGTGTGTGTGTGTGTGTGTGTGTGTGTGTGTGTGTGTGTGCGTGCGCGTGTGTGTGTGGTGTAGGTGTCTGAATTCATGAGCTGGGGGGGGGGGGGGGGGGGGGGAGGGTGGCGTTTCAACCCCTGAAGTCAAATATTGACAACAACATCACACACTGTATCCAAAGCCTATACTCCATTGCAGAGAAGGAAGGAGAGTTAAACAGATTCACTCTCGCATGGGGAAGGAGAAGAGGTTTGCCGGCGGTGCAGCAGCATCTCTATAAATAGAAGCATGCCGCAAAACGGAGCGGTGCTATTTAGAGCTGCTCCTCTCTTGTATTATCTAATTGCTTTCATGCTATAATAATAACCGCTGTGCAGGAATGTGCGACCTGATGCTGGGAATTTTGCATGCACCCCACTGAGCAGCGGGTAGGCAATAAAAAGCAAGCATTGCATGATGTTGCTTGTGTTGTGTTGTGTATAGATCAACACAAATTGAAAACAGAGATGCCCACCTCTCTCTCACACCCTCTCTCTCTCTCTCTGTGTGTGTCTCTCTATGTCTCTCTCCCCACCTCTCCGTCCTACACTTCATCATCAGAGGACATTTTAGGGGCATCGCATAGGGCCCGCATCATAAAACCCCAGAGGGTCCCACCATACCCCGATAGACGACCAGTGATCCACTAACACATTCATTCATTCATTCATTCATTCATTCATCCTAAAAACAGGCTCCTGGAAAACACATCATCATATTAAAATAAGATGACTTCGATGCCTTTTATAGCCTCATGTTAGTCAATGTCCTCTTCAAAAACCTTTATATATTTTTTTATTTTATTTTATTATATACATTGCCTCTATGGTTGTTTGCTTATTATTATGCTTATTTTAATAGAGGATTGGTTGCCTTTGATTCATTTAATTTTCAAATGATGAATGCCACACATAACGGGCATTCGGGATGATGTGTAATAATAATAATAATAATAATAATAATAATAATAATGATGATAACTCATAATAATGAGTCTCCAGCCTACCGTTCTGCGAGGAGACGGACTGCAGCATCACCGCTCCGAATACCGCAGCCGCCAGAGACCTGAGCGCCGCACTTCTCCGCTCGCCAGGTAACATCTTGAATGGTGAATGAGGATGTCGACGGACCAAGAAGGCTTTTTTTTTTTTAATTATTATTGTTATTATTCTTATTCTTATTATTATTGTTCTTATTATTATTATAGACGTGGTCCCGTACAGACTGTGCTACCTGTGTGTGCGGCGCTGCGCTACGCAACTCTCGTCTGTCATCCCGGCGCAACCGCACGGAGATACCTATTCAACGCGTAAGAAATCTCGCGAGATTTCCTTCACGGGCTATGATTTATTATATACCAACTATCCATGATGAAACAACACGCATCATTTTATTTTGTGATGTGTACAATGGCATTAATAACTAAAATAAGGCAAACTGCTAAATGATAAAACAAAAAAACATACCATGAGTGAGAAAAGGTCCCCCAGCACACCTGATTAACCTCTGACCTCCACGGCCACTAGAGCTTTAAGAGGACTTTAAATCCTATTTGGCTTTGAACCAGCTTGTATGGGCTAATATGGTAAGGACAACAACCAATACATAGCCTACTAACGGGCAATACATACTACCTTACTAAACAGCCAATTGAGAGGCTTAAAAAATTCCAATATGATGAATATGATTCTATATTTGTGCGTTTAATGACTTTACCGTTTTCAGAATATATTATTGTTATATAATAACAATAAGAATATCAAGTCAATATTAATGTAGTATTACAGTAAATAGTGTCCATGAGGCTTATTGTAATTAATTTCTGTGTCGACTACCTGACTCTACACAACCCTCTACTCCCACCTTGTGTCCAACCAACTGAACTGAAGCCTAAAGTATCAAAGTGAATAGACAGTCTGGCAGCAGCTCAGTCATCTTCTGTGAAATAAACTGTATTTTGTCTTTTTTGTCTTTTGTATTTTGACTTCTCCTTAAAAGAGCAAGTAAAAGGATGTAAACAAATATATTGTTTCAACAATATAATAACACTGTCTTAATAGAATAAATAATATAACCATAAGACGCAAGTAATCTGTATATCTTATAATCAGCCTACCACCAACATAACTGCACAAAAGACAATATAAAAAAATACAAAAAGCATAGTTATTTGTGTTCATGTGTTAGATAGTCAATATGGACACATTTGTACCATGCCCATTTTCTAGGGTAAAGCAACGATGAAAATGGGTTGACAGCGATGCACCATAGACACAGTTGAGGCCCTGCTCACACATGCCTCGAAATGCATCTTGGGTGGTGATCCAATAACTGCCAGACACACTGGAGGTTGGCAGATACTACATGCTGCATAGCGTGACAGCATATTGCTTTGGCCTACTGGCCGTTCCTGTTTGCCTGGTGTGATCTTTCTAAGGCATATGTCAGAATAGAAACCCAACTTTGTTGTGGATCCTGCAGGGACAACCTTTTCTTGGTCAGTATCAACGCCTGTAAATAGAGTTTTGGACATATCTGTTGTATCATTGCTTAATCTATGCACATCTGCACAGGTATTTTCTGTTCCTCTGTCCTATGTTCTGGGACTTCATGGTTTCAAGCAGTGGCTATTTGTGTTGAGGAAGACAGAGTTATATTGCTCTGGCTAACTCATTTGCAAACTAATGCAGATTAAATGGCAAGGACAGTGGCTGGCTTTATTTAGTGCAAAGTGATAGCCATATACAGTATATGGTCATCGCAGCGTGTAGCCAGCATACATTACGTCACTCATGGCACTATTTTTCGACCAATCAGAAACAGATTTGTGTTTGGTTTCGGATTTGTCCCTGCAATTTGATAAAAGGGTTTGGGTCATGGTGACCCGTACTAGGGAGGTGCTGCAATACCGAGAGTCCTTCGACCCAAAGGTCTCTCAGGCTGGGATCGAGGAGGACGGAAGTGGACGGCAGCAGATGCCGTAGATGCTGCTGGTGGTGAAGAGGAAGGATAGGAGTGTGCTGGTCCAGGACAAGGTGCGGGCATCACTCGAGGAACAGCAAGCCAGCAGGATGGTTGGAATGCGGCAGCAGGGAGCCTGGACAAGAATGGAGCAAGTGGTGCAGTGCAAAGTCTCATGGGCCGAGCTTGGGAAATCCGAGCCCCATCAAAATAAATTCTTAATCCAGGCTGTCTACGACGTTCTACCAAGCCTGTCCAACTTGTTCTGCTGGGGCAGTCACCAGCTTGCCCTCTGAGCCTGAAGAGAGGAACCCTGGAGCACATCCTCAGCAGCTGTTTGAGAGCCCTGGGCGAGTGGCCATGACCAAGTCCTGAATGCCATAGCAGACACCATCTGGAGTGGGATCAGCCAATGCAAGTGTCTCCGCCCAGTGAAGAAGACCATCGCTTTTGTCAGGGGCTAGGGAGAAGCCAACACCAGCTGCCAGGGCCACCTCCTCTGGCCTACTAGCAACGGCACAAGACTGGGAACTGAAAGTTGACCTCGGGAAGCAACTGAAGTTCCCAGAAAAAGCTGCTGCAACAACACTAAGGCCAGACATGGTGCTAATTTTAGAGGCCTCCAAGCAGTTCATCCTTCTAGAACTCACGGTTCCCTGGGAGGACCACATCGAGGAGGTCAACGAGAGGAAGAGGGCAAAGTACGCTGAGCTGGTGGAGGAATGCCGGAGCAATGGGTGGCGAGCAAGCTGCGAGCCCATTGAGGTTTGGATACAGAGGGTTCGCAGGCCAGTCCCTCTGCAGGGCCTACAACACACTGGGCATCACAGGGGCCAGTAGGCGAAGGGTCATCAAGTTGGTCACTGAGGCAGTGGAAGTTGCCTCAAGATGGCTGTGGATCAGGAGGGGAGAGCCGTGGGTGGGATAGAGCTACCTGGACACAAGCTGGGGCTTGATCAACCCAGGCTGGGTCGTCTGGAGGAGGGTGTCTGATAGTTGAAATAGCCGAAACACCCGAGGAACCCAGGAAACATCACTGGCGATGTGTCCAGGTGCATCACAGGATGTTGTATGTTAAAAGGTTATTATTCAGGTGTTTAATGAAATGAGGATGAATTGTTGTTGTTCAAATGTATTGATTTAGCAATAGCAACATCTTTACTGGAGAAAATACTAGAACTGGCCTACAGAATATTTGTGTCCAACAAAACATTATATTTTGCAGATAAGGATTTGTATTAGAATTGTTTGGAGGCCTACTAAAATAGTTTTCAATTAGATTGGATATAATTAAAAATGTTTAAAATAAGATAGTATAAGATAGAACTTTATTAATCCCGAAGGAAATTCTTGCAATAGAAAACTAAACAGTAGAATAATAAAAATAACATAACATAACTTAACATAGCATGACAATTTCAACAAGTTTCAACATGACAATACATGTGGGCACATATAATGGGTCTTGATCTGCTAAATGACAATAAATATCACAAAAATAAATGATCCATTGCATAATTCAAAATGTTAAATCAGATGTTCTAATCTCCTATATGAACTGATTCACATACAGTATATACTGTATATATATATGTGTGTGTGTGTGTGTGTGTGTGTGTGTTTCCCCATGTTATCAAACATAGCAACATCTTTACTGGAGAAAATACTAGAACTGGCTTACAGAATATATATGTGAAAAAAAAACAACCATATTTTGCAGATATGGATTTGTATTATAATTGTTTGAAGACCGACTAAAATTGGATTGGATATAATCTCAAATGTTTCATCATTACAATACATGTGGGCACATATAATGTGTGTGTGTGTGTATGTGTGTGTGTGTGTTTCCCCGTGTTATCAAACTGGTCCACCGCACTGTATTGTATTGTCTTGTAATAATAATCATAATTCAATGGGCCAAAGCCAAAGCCAACCCTTTGTTGTTGTGGTGCCTCTGACGTTCCCCCCCCCCCCCCTGACTCCCCCCCTCTGACTCCCCCCCCTCTCTCTCTCTCTCTCGCTCTCTCTCCCTCCCCTCCGCGGCCTAGTGGTTGTCGTCGTCGGAGGAGATGCGCGGAAGATGTCGGTGTCGGGGCTGAAGGCCGAGCTCAAGTTCCTGGAGTCCATCTTCGACCCGAACCACGAACGCTTCAGGATCCTCGACTGGAAGCCCGACGAGCTGAGCTGCCAGTTCAACGTGACGGGCGACAAGCTGCTCATCATCCACTGCAACCTCACGGTAAAGAAGTAGCCTCTGGTCCCGCTTGTAGCCACACTAGCTCCGGGGGGCTCGGGGGTAGGGTAAGCTAAGCTAAACTAAGCTAAGCTAGCGACGTGTTAGGCTGGTGGCGCTATGCTAAGCTAAACTATGCTAAGCTATGCTAAGCTAAGCGAGAAGAGTTAGTTGGTTAGCCGAGGGGGAAAACAACTGCGTGTTTGTCGCCGTTGCGGTGCGACGACAGCACATTTTATTGTGTTTTATTTTATTTTAGTCACTTGGCGCTGTTTTTGTGTTGTGTTTTCTTGCCTTTTTCTTGCGTTTGTGAAGAATAATATAATATAAGAGGTATTTTTGTATTTTTTTTTAAGGTATTATTGAAGTGATACGTGATAAATAAACATGCTACGTGAGTGTTTGGGACCATGGGCGCGTTTTATTTTCATGTATTTCCCAGTAAAATACCCTTGTAATCCTCACACAGAGCCGTGTGTGTGTCTACGGATATTTTATAAGATAACACAATTACGCATCGACATCGATTTCCAGCCCCAAAAAAACCCCCAGCTACCCAGAAGTACACGCTACGTACATACATAATACATCTGTACAGGACACTCCGTCTGGCCTTTATGTGGCCGACGATCCCTCCAATTACTCTGTTCTGGTTCGTTTGTTCGTTTGTTTGTTGACGGAGAGACGTGGCGATTAAAATGTACATTTGGCTCTCACGTCTCAAGTTGGCCCACTGACTCACTACACGTTTTGGCGCAGCAGCAGCAGCAGCAACAACAACGAATATACAAGAAATGCATCTTGTACACCAGTTCCAGTCCGTCCTTGTAACCCCCTGGCTCTGTGCATAAATGAACACTGACACTACGCAGATTCGTGTGATGAAGCATACATCACATTTAAGACATCTACTGCTTCAGATATATGTATACAGGGCAGAGGGAAACGCAGATTGGTGAGCCTGTTCTTCTGTAGAGTGGTTGTCCATCTATCTGGCCCGTACCTTCCTTCTAGGTTAGGTTGTAGTGTCTGTTGGTATTCTCTGCATCTGTAATAACTACCTACATAAGATCTACCGTGCTCGGCGGTTGTTAAATGTCCTTTTTTTTGTACCCGATTTGCACCCACCCTTTCAGGAGGCCTACCCCTCTACTCCACCCATATGGTTTGTAGACTCTGATGACCCTAGTCTGGCAGAAGTGCTGGAGCGCCTTGAGGATGTTAGGAAAGGCAGCACATTGGTGAGTTGGTAACCAAGCGAACAGAAATCTTGATTCACCCTCTTATGTAAAACGTGATGTTGGCATTGATGCATCAAGACCATTTCCATTTGTTCCTGTCTCATTTCACAGCTTCTTCAGCAGCTAAAGCGTCTCATTTGTGATCTGTGTCGGCTGTATAACCTCCCCCAACATCCCGATGTAGAAATGCTCGACCAGCCTCTGCCTGCGGGACCCATCAACCCAGAGCGAAAGGTAGGCATCGCAAACTGGGAGGAAACGGACGGTGCAGCAACTTGACTTCCAAAAGCACGTTCTTACGATCCCACTGTGGTTTTTGCGCACACAACAGATTGGGCCCGCGGATGAGGTGACATCTGAGGAAGAGGAGGAGGAAGAAATGGGAGAGGTGCTTAATATGTACAGCTCTGCGGTTGTTCTTGTAATCCACGGCATCTTAATCCATCCCCTATTTGTGTTTTCTGAGTTGATCGTAACGGTCTGTGTCCCCGTTGCCTTTGATCCCGATGCTGCGGGACAGCAGGACATCGAAGACCTGGATCACTACGAGATGAAAGAGGAGGAGCCGGCCGACGGCAAAAAGTCGGAGGACGATGGCATCGAGAAGGAGAACCTGGCCATCCTGGAGAAAATCCGGAAGAACCAGAGGCAGGATCACTTAAACGTAAGTGCTCATTCGGTAGGTGCCCCCTTTTTCTGTTTCACTTCTCATGCACGACACAATTGCGCAATTTCCATCGCAGGTTTAATTTGCGTCCTTGGTTCTGACTTGTGTGTGGTGTCACCTTGTGCCCGGCACAGGGTGCGGTCTCTGGCTCGGTACAGGCCTCGGACCGCCTCATGAAGGAACTCAGGGAAATCTACAGATCACAAAGTTACAAGACAGGTGAGCGCGCAGATCGGCTGTTTGTAAACTATATATACACATTACGAGTTATGGAAATGCAGAATGTAATGTCAACATTTGAGGTCAACCATATTGACCGTATATGCTATATTATTGACATAATGCATAATAATTATGATTGTCTGGCCAATGGCTGTAGTTTCAGCTTTTTATTATTTGATGTTGAGTATAACCATGTCTGTGCCTGTCTCTCTCTTAAAGGTATTTATTCAGTGGAGCTAGTCAACGACAGCCTTTATGAGTGGCATGTCAAAATAAGGACGTAAGTATCTGCGAGGATCATGAATTAGCTCGCCCATAGTCCGCTAGTGTGTTGTTTAACCCGTGCTTCCCCTCCCATGTTCACCTCCCACAGGGTAGACCCAGACAGTCCGTTGCATAGTGACCTGCAGGTCCTAAAGGAGAAGGAAGGGGTTGACTACATTCTCCTCAATTTCTCTTATAAAGTGAGTATTGCTCAGAATCAGAAACGGGTAGTTTTTGCAAACAAGGAATGTGCTTTTGTGCAATTGGTGCCTAATGTTGAACATTAAACAAAGTAAAATAACAATGAAATAAAAAAATATATAAAAATAAATAAAATGTTGGTAGAATTGTGAACAAAAGAGTCATTTAATCACCATGGTGTTTTTGTCTTCCTTCGTCAGGATAATTTTCCTTTCGACCCACCTTTTGTGCGGGTTGTGTCCCCTGTGCTTTCTGGCGGGTGAGTATATATATATATTGAAGTTTCATCAAAAGGCGGGTTCTTCAAAGCCAATGCTCGCGCCACATGGTAGCTCTTGGTGGCTATAGAGTTCATTGTAGTTGGAATTGTAGTCCTCCTCATTCCAGGGAAATAAGCACAACACCCCTCATGGGGCCTTCGTCATTTTAACATGATGATGGAAAAAAAAAAACTACAGATATGCTATTTAGTCCACTCTTTGCTAATCGCTAATGGGCCATCTTCCCCTTTTCAGCTATGTTTTAGGAGGAGGGGCTCTGTGCATGGAACTTTTAACAAAACAGGTATGGTAATATGGATATGTGGGGTATATGTTTTTAAAGGGTCCCTATTTTACCACCAGGTGTGAGGGCGATCACAAGCCATTTCACTGGTAGGCTCATCTATCCATCAAGAATCTGGGTGGACACCCCCACTTGTGATGTCACTGTCACTATGTTTCAAGAATTTCCTTCGGGATTAGTAAAGTTCTATCTTATCTTATCTTGTCACAATGACAATTTTAGTCACATGGCAATTTTTAAAGGGCCCGTAATGGCTAATCACACTCACACCTGGTGGTATAATAGGGCGCCCATTTAAGTCATTTGTATGTGTCTTAATTAGATTAAATGCATGGGTTCCTTAGTGCAACAATGCTTTGTGTCTCTTCCCCTTGGACTAGGGCTGGAGCAGTGCCTATTCCATAGAGTCTGTCATCATGCAGATAAACGCCACCCTTGTCAAAGGGAAAGCCAGGGTGCAGTTTGGAGCCAATAAGGTATGTGCGACGCTCTTCATATTGTGATTATCATGGATTTATCTCACAGTTGGCAGTGTGGTAAATTGTAGCGGGCACTCAACTGTGCGCTGTTAATTGATTGGTTTTTTCACAGAACCAGTACAATCTCGCCAGAGCACAGCAGTCGTACAAATCTCTTGTGCAGATTCACGAAAAAAATGGTAATGACTTCTTCACATTCAAAACAAACTTTTTTCTGATGATGTTGTTGTTGTTGCAGTGGTGTATAGAGCTGTTGTGTGTTTTCCTCCCTTCCCGACTGCAGGCTGGTACACACCTCCCAAAGAGGACGGATAAGGAGCTCCCAACCACTATGCACTGCGAACATGTGTTAGCGGGTCAAAACATCTTGCTTTTCTTTGGAATATTAAAGCCCCTCCCCCCCACCACCACCACCACCACCACCCTCCTCCCCCTTCTGACTCATTGGGGATATATCATGCTTCACGTGGAACCACCAAATGGCAAATACCCCCCCCATCTTGTTGTCGCAGTAAACAAGTATTAACCTCCCCCCACCCACCCCTCATGGGACCGTGTCCTCACCCTGGGGGGGAGGGGGGTGAGTACGTTAGTCCCAGCTCTGTCCTTAAAAATACACATTTGTCTTCACAAAAAAGATTAGACGCCCCTTTTTCCATTTCCCCCCTTCTAACGCAGGCCAGGGGAGGGTGCGAGGGTTGATTTGGTTTAGTTTCTGTGCTTTGGGGCTTGACAAACCACCGGTTCTGCTCACTTCCGGTGGCCAGGCAGGCGGGCGGGCGGGTGTGTGGGGGCTGTTAGTTTTGGACCCTGCATAGTGCTGACCCCAAAGAGAAGCAATCTTGGTCTATTTCTTTTTTTGCTTTGTTTTTGGTTTAGTGCAAAACCCCAGACCTCTGCAGCCATAGCATGGGCTTCTGACAGTATATATATACAGTTTGATTATCGAAGATGTCTAAAGAGACGTGTCACCGTCACCGTGCCACTTGTTACTCATTAGTGGTTTCTTTCCTTTTTTGTTGAGATAAGTAATAACATAGACTGCTACAGGTGGGAAGATTTGATTTGGGGAGGGGTTTGTTGTTGTTGTTGTTATTGTGGTTCTTCTTCTGATGAACGTCCCAAATAAACACGGCCATTTTATATCTTAATACTCACGGTGGGATAACCAGGCTCATCACCGTCACGGTCACCCAAAGTCGCCCAAAGCTATTGACAGACACACGTCCTCGAGCTAAGTCACATTGCATTACTACTTACTTACTTACTCCTAATTCTGTCCACCATGGACACCAACAGCGCATATTCCAGCGTAGGCATCTCCAAAGATATGGGACATGAGCTTAATCCTACCAACTCAATGCGGAAACATGGATTTCATGGATATTTTCAGCAGCGGAGGCGTAACCCACTACCTTTTATATCGAGGACCACGGCATGACCTGACCATGAGCTAGAGAATAATCCACCAAGGCCAAGAAACTGGGAAAGGGTTGGAGGGAGAGGCAGGCAGGCGGGGGAAAGTCGAGTCCCCAGTGACTCCCTTCTTTTACACTACCCTTGTTTTAATTTGGACATTCAGTTGAGGATACATTTTAGTGGACGTAAGAATCCCGACAGGGAGACATGACCTGGGTTGTCCCCCCTCCTCCCCCTCTGGCATAGGCCACGCCCCCGGCCCCTGTCCCCTGTTAACGGCCCCGTTTAATGAGTCTCTTAACGGCGTGTGATAGGATGGATGATTATGGACGGTTGGCCGTTAACTTTCACCTCCTTCTCACCATGCAATATAATCCAAAATCAGTACGCTTGTCCTGTCTCAACCCAGAGGGCAGATACTGTATCAATTTACAAACTCTTGCAGTTATTTAACACGGTCTGCAAAAATAATTTGTTTTAAACGATAACTCAGGTAAAAAAAAAAAAAAAAAAAAAAGTATAGACATGGTAGGGGGGGGGGTAATGTGTGCATAGAAAATAAAGAAGGTTTGATCACAGTTCATTTGATGCTTAAGATGATGCTCTGTACCTCATCTGATTTAGACCTTTATTTACTCAAAGAATTGACTGTCAGACCTTTATAATCTTATGGGTTCCATTTCACCCGAGGGTTCCTGTGGTGTGTTTCATTCATGCGTTGTAAAAAAGAAAAGAAAGAAAAAGGTGGGCATTTACAGAGCATTTCTCCTTCTCTATTGAGTGACCAAACATTAGCGGGATTGTATAAGCGTATATATGTAACCCATGCTATGGCTAATTGAAATCCACTGTAAATTCATTTTTTTTTTCGTTTCCATTTTGTTTTCTGTGCGGTTGCATTTCATCGTCTGGGAGGTCTTAAATATAAATTCTCTTTTTTGTTTTTTGTTTTGGGAATGGATTTGCACACGTGGTAAGAATGTGCCTATGGAAGTCAATACTATTTCGAGGGGCCGTGTAATGCTTTGAAAAAAAAACTCTTCTGCTCATTGTTCTAACATCTATTTGTTACAGCCCGAACCATAATAACAGTTTGCCAAAATGCCAAAACGGGTTCAGGGGAATATTAAAATGTCCTTCGCGCTTCATCCTCATGCCATGATGAATAGAATTGCACGCTTCTCTTTAACTGGACAGTGTATTTGAAATGGTTAATCATTCTCAGTTGTGAATTCATTTTTTCGGGCGCCAACATACGGACGACGGGACTTGAGTTTGGCACTGTTGGCATGCTTTGGTTTAGTTTTATTTTTTATTTTTGTTTCGTTTTCCACTAAAAATACATTTTGACCATGTACAGTAATTTGTAAACTTGCATCAAGTTTATAAATAAAGAATTTTAAGATTATTTGGTGTGGTATGGGTTATTATTTGGTTTGTATGTGTCCATAAAAGATGGAAGACACAAATGCATTCAAGACATTCTGGAGAATGTCAGCTAAATGCCCAAAGGTGCCAGTCAATTTCATAATTAAATAAATGACCTCAAATAATAAATGACATCCCATGTCTGCGATACTGCAGCAGTTAATAAAGGAGTCTAGACAGCGGGATGCAACAAGAACTCTGTTTAATATCCATTAGGGTAGCGGACCAAATAATACAAAAGTCATACACAAAAAATGCTGTATTTCCCTTTTTTTTTTTTACGTCATTCAGCTTGGAGACACGGCCTCCTCAAACTAATCCAGCCATTTGGAGCGCGTTGCTTTTACATTGTGTTAGTCCATGGCAATAGTTCACCTCACGTCCCCATGTTCTTACATGGCAATACATATCAAACTACATAGTCAATGAGAGGACCCAGGAGGGAGTTGGGAGGTGGGTGACACCACGGTTAAATACAGAATGAGTGACTACAGGCTCACTTTTTGGGATCCCCCTCCCACTATTCCACATTATTCCACATTATTCCATTAAGATTTAGTGTAGTGGTTCCAGACCTGGATAATTTACAGTAGTCCGGAATTATCTTATTCCACACAATATAATAAACACAATATTAGTTTGTCTTTGTGCATGTCTGGTGTTTGTAACTATAGCTTGAACCAGTCAGATGTACTTTGTGCGAGAGTTATGTGTTATGCGTTGTACACCTGTGTACTGTTGTTGCTGGTGCAAATATACAGTGCCGTTTGCATGTAATTCGCAGTATCACAATTTAAAGCAGAGCAGTTTAAACAAAGGTAATATTAGCTTCATGTTTCTGGTCACGTATCCATATTGATACGCTAACCGCAGACAGGAAAGGACATTTATTATTTAACCATACATATATATATATATATATATATACTATTCTCAATATAGATTTTTGTTTGTATTGCTTCACTGCATATATGTCGTGTCAAATTAGGCCGGCACTGAGAAGAGCCGTTTTAAGTTTGTTTAAGTTAAGAATTAAGTGTAAACATTAATTCTTGGACAAACTGTGTGTAAATCTGACAGCCATGGAAATACACAGAGGACATGTGCCACCAACACACCCACACGTCACACGTAACACACACAAAGTCTGTACAAAACAACAAATGTAACGGAAAAATAAAAAGTCTGTTTTATATACCACATCACAATCAGACAAGACAACTCACAGGTTTTGATTGAACAAGCATTGAACATGTAGCTTCACAGCTGCATGGAGCCTAATACTGTATTACCGTAATAACCATCGACTGCTCAAAACACTTCTCCAAGCCCACTTGGTAGCAAAGGGAATTTAGGAGACTATAACTATGTTTTCACTGTAATGGAAAGCCTTATAGTCTTGAAATGAACAAATCAACTTTCACCAGTTATAGTTTTAGACCAAAATGAAATATTTGACTGGATTCATACCCTATAATATTATCATATATACCATACTACATCTATTCATGGAATAACAACAGCCACACATTGACATATGGATGCCCCAAAAAGTCCAGAGTTTGAGAACTAAGTAGCCATGTAATCATTGACAGGGGTTTTAGGCGGGAATCAAGAGAGAATTAGTCAACAGGTATAACATCCATTACTTAATACAATGCTTGGACCACACACACACAACATCAATTAATTGTATCCTTGTAATTAAGTGTCTTGGTTAGTCCTCAACTTCAAACTGTACAACATTAATTTGGAATGTTATCCAATGAACTACAAACGTCAACACACCTGGTTGTGGGCCTCACTTTTTGGATGGATTCTCAACTGACATTGGTCCTGATATGCTTGCTCCAAACACAAAAACTGTGTGTGTGCGATGATGACGGAAACAAACATGTCGCTGTGTGATTAGGAGGCTCAAAATATGAAAAGAATATATAGCCCACAGGGCTGGAATATCAGGGCGATGACAGACAGTGACTAAACACACATGGGATCTAAAACCAACTCACACACTTTCCTGAGAAAGTAATTTATGCTTGAAATCGAGGGACATTAGAGCTGGGGAGATTCACGTGGGTACAGAATTAACACATTTAAACGAGTAATATAGTGAGTATGTTTCAGCCTAAGTCTTGAACCTCTACATTATCTAAATTGGTATGATATAACCAGACTAAATGGAAATCTTTATGTACATGTATATGCTTAAATTCTACATTTTGAATTTCATACATGTCTTGATGTATTTGTATGAGACTAATGGCAATTGGAAAATTTTCACCTTAACTTCTGAATAAATTCTCAGTCGTTTCTATTTGCAGCAATTGAATGTTCAGACTCCATATATTCACATGAAAATCATGAAAAGAAGGAGGAGGCGTGTTTAAAGGAGAGACACAGAATGACAAATGCTAATCTTGGCAGTAGGTAATGCTACTAAACATTCGTCTTTTGTACAATGTTGTTGTGATAAAAAAAAAAAAGTTCATCGTATTTTTACCACTGTGAAGCATTCAAGGATCAAGTATTGGGTTGGACTAAAATGACCTGTCTTTCTAAGTATTGTGTACAGGTGGGGGGGTGGGGGGAGGACAAACAGCCTCCCTTCAAACCAGCAGTAGATGTAAAGTATGATTGGTACGTTTTGGCATCCCACC
Source organism: Coryphaenoides rupestris (assembly GCA_002895965.2). Classification (NCBI taxonomy): domain Eukaryota; kingdom Metazoa; phylum Chordata; class Actinopteri; order Gadiformes; family Macrouridae; genus Coryphaenoides; species Coryphaenoides rupestris. The sequence goes on along the minus strand of PIJE02000588.1, from coordinate 173,868 downwards.
ACTAGGAGAATGCACCCTGCTCTACGTCTGTCACATTACCCCGCCCCCCTCCTCCTCCTCCTCCCCTTCCTCCTCCTCCTGGGTCCTACATGGGCTCGTCGTAGTTGTAGGTGGGGGCAGCGGAGTACTGGGTCTGGTTCTGCTGCATGTTCTGCTGCATGGCTCCCTGGGCTGCGCCCATGGCCGCCTGCTGGGCCGCCTGCTGGACGTGCGGGTTCTTCCAGGCGCCTGAGGTCCACTCCTCCTGGGCCTTGCCCATGCTGCCGCCACTGCCGCGGTACATGTTGTGGACCTGCAACCAGTTGTCCAGTCAACATCATCATCATCATCATCATCAGGGTTGTTATCGAGAGTCAAGTCAAGTCAAGTCAATTTTATTTGTATAGCCCTTAATCACAATACAGTCTCAAAGGGCTTTACAGGCCAGATTGTTATGGGCCAAGTGATGATGAGAGTGAGCTTGAATCTCATACAGATATGTTATTGTGGTTATTGCTGTTTCTGAACCTTTGATCGTTTTTTTTGTCATTGTTGCTTTCATTGTAGGTTACTATTGTTCATTGTTTCATATGAGTAATTGTACTTATTTTCTGAGTTTTGGCTTGCTTTGTTGTTGTTTTGTTGTTGTTGTTTTATTGATACTGTGTGATTTGAATAATTTAATAAAGTTTCTTTTATATGTTATTGTTTTTTGTGTGGAAGACTAGTGACCACTTTGTGGAAGCTAATGGGGATCCAAATAAAGAAAAGAAAAGAATAGAAAAAGAAGGGGCCCTATTATAACACCAGGTGTGAGCATGTCATGTGACTAAAATTGTCATCACTTCGTCACAACAACCAATGAAACGGCTTGTTATGGCTAATCACGCTCACACCTGGTGGTATAATAGAACCCCGTTAAAGTATGTCTGCACATATGTACAAAAGTTAAACACAGAGAAACATAACACCCTTCTATGGGGTATGAATAAAGGAAGACGGGTGTGTGTGCACAATTTAGTAGGCGTAGCTTTCAAGCAACACACTCGAAACGTAATACAATCCCAGTTTTGCATGACTGTGGCCAACCTACGTCGGTACATTTCAGCTACACAAAAGCAAACAGGAGGTGGTTAGCGACGGGCGGCGCACCTTGGTGAGAGCGATGAAAGACAGCACGGCCACCGCAGTGAACATCACGGTGGGAATCAGCATGACCACAGCCGAGCCCACGTTGGTGCTGAAGAAGGTGATGGTAGCCAGCCAACCACTGATGAAGCAAACAGGAACAGAACGGGGGCGGGGGGGGGGGGGGGGTGTGGAACGACGACATTAGCACATCAGCACATTAGCAATATCCAATGTTATGATTGAAGTGCAGCATTCAGCACTACTGGTATACAGCTTATTCCCGCTATATCAAATGGGAATTATTTATTATTTATACACATCCCCCCCCCTCCACCCCACCCACACCCACACACACCCACACCCACACACACCCACACACACACACACACACACACACACACACACACACACACACACCACTCCTAATACTTTTTAATAAATAACATTTAATACGTATATATTGATCTTGAAGGGTAACAACAACACCACAGGGTAAGACTTGGTAATAACAATCAATATTAGTTAATGTTAATGTTGTTATTCCTTCAGAATCTCATCCAAACCAATGTACAAGTGGTGTTGGGGGTGTGGTTCTCCTGTAACCGTGGTCGTACAGTTTGTGTGCACAGCATACCAGACGTGGTCTGTCAAGACAAATTGCGACCACCCCTCTCTCACTCTCTCTCTCTCTCTCTCTCTCTCTCTCTTTCTCGGTTTTGTGTCTTATTCTAATACAATTGTACTTTATCCTTTGTGTGGTCTGTGTGTGATCTGCTTACCAAACCCCCCAGCCTGGAATGCCCACCGTCTGGATGATGCTAATCACAACCTGGGCCATGAAGACGAAGAAAAAGGCCATAAAGTTGAAGGAGCTGTCCGTCCTGCGATCGCAAAAGCAAGGAAGGAAAGCAGACCAACGATATTAGACAATATTATTCAGACACACCGCAGAGCCCAGGTACTATAAGGTCCTATAGAGGGAGACTTACTTGAAGGCCTTGTAGATGGGCCTGAACCAGCACACGTAGGAGCAGGGAGTGAACAGAATGAGCCACAGGATGGCCATGCCGAAGTTGGTGGCTCCGCCCCCACCGCACATCCACGCCAAGCAGCCAATGAGATTCACGGCCAGCGTGGCGCTGTTAACTGTGTGGAGGATGGAAACCGGAAGACACAATCTATTAAATGAGCTCGATCAGAATTATACATTATCTGTAGCGGGATCTACAGTACTGGGTTTAGGGTTGTAATGGTGAGAATATAACTATATGACTAAAGGTCATACAGTATATACTAGTGCTACATACACAAGTATATATGCTTTGCATACGCAAAAATAACTACTCTACATTAGGAAAACACTCTGTAGGTTAATTCTACAGTTAAACATTAAACTTACGTCAAGAATTGAATCGTTGGACCTATGTGATAATGAAAGAGATATTACATGTATTCTGTACTATGTACCTGGGTGGGGCTGCACACCTGTGGTGCATCGGCTAATGGAGGCCCACAGGTTAAACCAGCCTTCACCACACACACTCAGGAGGGAGCCAGAGCGCTAGCATGCTGGTTTTGAACCACCTGCTCCGTCCACAAACAAATACAAACTCTGCAATAAACCGGTTTATCGTCATCCTCTCTTCCTGGGTCCTGATATTGGAGAAGCTCAGCAGAAGCCACGTCATGTGGTTTAGTGTAACCAGGTCAATTGCTAGGCTATACCTTAAAATCTGTTTTCATGTCCAAACATTTGACATGTTTTAACTATTTGGTACCAAAAATACTGATACACAAAAATAACAACACACCATGTATTGGAATACAACGTAACATTTAAGTAGGCTCTATCTTATCTCATCTAATGTGGATGTCTTTACAGAAACATGGGAACCTTGCTATACCAGAATGTCCCCATTGTCTGCTCTTCACAATATTTTGGGCAAAACAGAAAACGAGTTTCATGACAGAAAGAGCAGCAAGGCAACGTTAACAGTAGCTTGAAGAGTAGCCTAAGCCGTTCTCAAGCTGAAATGAAAACGTATGTCGTCAATGCTGTGTCAATAAACACGTAACACCAACAATGGCGTTTGCTTGAGTAAACTCACAGATCCATAGGTAGTAGATTCTCTTGCAGATGGTGCGACGGTGGTCTGGGATCTCGTTGAAGTCCTGGTAGAAGCACGGCTTCAGAGGAATGAACCGTGGCAGGGGTGGGAAGTTGTTTTCTAGGGACACACAAACACAGGAGTTTATGACAGGTCCATTCAAAACAATATGTACACCTATCTCTTTCGTTTGGTGCTAATTCTTTACACGAATTTCAAGTTTAGTAGATAATCAAGACACTATCATTATACACCTATACATCGGGTTCATGGAAAGCATCAATATTGTTCATGCTTTTGTGTCGCTGTTGTGCTCACCTGCCATTGTGACTCAAATTGTTCTTCTATACTTGTGGAAAGGGACACCTCCGCCTGAGGGAAGTTTATAGGATGAAACTGCACAGAATGACATAATGGTTACAGCCACAACTTGCCACATGATCCAGTATTACACATAGCCTTACATAGGCCTGTGCCTTTAGCATATAACCTACATTCTCTGATCGACATTCCATCCCTTCTTTAGGGCAATAATTATACAATACATACAACTATACACGTGATATCACTTTGATGCAGTCGTTTGTAAGATAATTATCTAAGAAAATAATAAGCTTTACACTAAAAATAGCATCTGTACACATTGTGTTTCACCATGCACCAGACCTGCCCCATGCAATGCATCATAAGGCCTTCACGCCATCAACAACAGCTGTATAGACCTACTTAAATGGAGGGTTATCATTCTACCAACTGGGATTACTACAGGCCTACTACCGATGTTTTGTGATCGCCCGACAACAATGCAAAAAAAAAAAAGGGAGCTCAAATCGCCCAAATCTAGTCCAGGGCCAGGCCACCAAGGACATCTTCATATTCAGTGATCTGCACCCCACACGATGAGCTGTACATGTTAGATCACGGTTGATGATCATGGATTGATGGATGATCGAGGCTATTTCAAATGCATTTCGCCCACAGGGGTGTCTGTCGTGATGCTGGGATGCTGGGATGCAGGGATGCTGGGATGCTGGGATGCAGGGATGCAGGGCATAGCCGCGCAGGCTCGATGGAGGAGCGTCCTTCAGGAGGAGGAGGAGGATGTTACCCGAGGACCGAGGATGCTGAGCCTCTGGTCTCTATTTTAAAGGCTTTACACATCAATCTCCACCATTCTGTCGCTCGGCCCATCGATTATTTATTATTAATCAATGATACTAATATAGAATTGCCACAATCATTCGTTCTCATGCAATAGAAATCACCAATAGGCCGTAAAATAAAAAAATTTAAATAAAAAAAGCATCTCACCTCGGTTAATCCGCGGTTATTGGCGCTAGAAGGTTTTTTCTGTGGCTTGGATGTGCATGCTATACGATATTCGGTAGGAAATACAACCAAATAATACGACATGCGCGTAAAGGACTCCGAGTCTGAGCGTGTGAGCGTCCGCTGAGTCTGCGCTGCGCCCCCGCGAAACGGATGCGTAAAACAATCACGTGACGTACGCGCCACACACACACACACACACACACACACACACACACACACAACTACTACACACTACTGACAGTACAGCTACAAAGAGAAAGTAATAGGGGCGTTTGAACCACAATAGACTCCACCCATTCCTGCCTGGCCGGTGCTCTCCATGGTTCTTAAAACCTAACCCTAACCCTAGCCCTAACCATAGCCCTAACCCTAACCCTAACCCTAACCCTGAAAACCTAACCCTAACCCTAGCCTGAACTCTAACGCTGAAAACCTAACCCTAACCCTCACCCTGAAAACCTAACCCTAACCCTCACCTTAACCCTGAAAACTGAACCATAACCCTATAGTCTAAAGGGCCCCAGTGCCCCTGTAATAACACTGAGCTCGGAGGACCCCCATGGCCCCCGAATGAAGAGTCTACATGAATGACACAACTATCCATTTCTTTCTTAGAGTTTGGTTGGTCAGGTTTTAGAGTTAGGTAGTAGGGTTTGGTTTTAGGGTTAGGGTTTGATTCCCAGCGCCACAGTCCCAGGACGGGGCCCACAGTGCAGGACGCGGGTCACGGGGACGGAGCCACGTCTTGATGTTTTACCAAGATTGATGTTCCTGCACATCAGCCTACATACAGATGTTCCCCGACTAAAATACTTTACCTATGTTGATCTTTTGATCCTTTGGAATTATTTGTTTTGACACGTAGGTAGTAAATTAAAAGAATGTACAACAAGAATCTTATTGTTTATCTTCTGTTATTACAACCATATTGTTAGTCATAGGCCTATTTAATATTTTCAGATTTATTCACAGGACCCACTGTAAAAATGTTTGTCTTCAATATTATATTGGTTTTATTGTTTCCTAATGTTGTATCAGAGATAGAGAGACCAGACCACTGTCAATCAGTGAGCTTGGGGTGCCATTACCTTCTTCACCACAAGGGGGCGTGCCAGACGACAACATGTCTACTGGGAGGCCTGGCAAATACAGTACTAAAACTTTATATTTCATTATTTCATGTAATACGATTAGTATATATATATTCTATATTCTATTGATATCGACGTGGCTACATATACATAAACTAAGTTTATGTACATATAAGTTAAGATGGGGAAAGATGCCCCCCACATACAATTTCCACTCATGACCAGCAGGTGGTGCCAAATCTAATCTCAGTATTTTTTTTCTTCAAAAACCAAAACAAAAGGTCTGAATTGTAAGTCTGCGCTAAATCGTATCCCTCCACCTCTCGACCTTGAGATTCCGTCATCTCTCGGGAGGTGAGTTATTATGAGGTGACGGGTGCTCTGGGAGCTCATCTCCCTCCCTGGCCTTCAGGAGAGGGAGGCCCTCCGCCCGGCCACGTGGGACACTTTAATCAGGACCTCTGTCACCTGATGGATGGGGACTGACATCATGCTGCAAGCATAGTGGCATAGCGGCACTTCTTATATATAAAAAAATAAGATGAGATACAAACGCACGGTGATTCTTATCAAACGTTTATTTGTTGCTGTTTAGTTAGTAATCAAGTTATATGATTTCAATTTCATTAAATTCTATTTGTATTATGGTCCTATTTAAATTAAGGTTGGAGTTAGAGAATACATTAGAAAGCAAAGGAAAGGATATCAGTACGTAACATATTTCCACAATGTGACAAGAAAAGTGGAACATAAAGTCGACAACCAGTGTTGTCACATAATTTACAACAAAAATAGCGAGCATTAGAGCCTGTTGTATTCTGGCTAAAGGAATGATGCTGCCCGGAAAGGAGCAGTATGCAATATCTCTGTTAAATAATCAAGTCAATATTATCATATATTACTCAGTGTTGCAGGGTATCAAAAATCATTTAACCCACTGGCCAAAAAAACAACCAATCAGAGCTAGTTTTGTAGCTACCAATCAGGGGCACTCTCTCCAAAGTCAAGTTCCTGGTTGGCCACCTACACTGCTCAGCGTGTGCGAGATTGGACATTGTCAGGTGGAAGGGGCTTTAGGGCAGGGGAAGGTTATTCTTTACCTTCAATCTTGTAAATTTTTTGTCAATTAGGACATTAACTGCTATCAATTGCAATAAACACAGCATAGAAATTCACACAAACATACAACTTCCTTTTGGGCTTTGCATGTAAAATGTGTCGCCAATAATTATCGACATGCACATATTTACAGTACACTTCGCTGATAGTCCAGCAGCCAAGAATACTGATTTCATATGGTGCTAGACTGTAGAGACAACACCTAACCCACCAGAGGAAATCAGTTTCCGGGTGCAGCAGAGCGCTTTGTTGGCCTTCTATGGAAATGCACGACGAAAATTCTATACGTGCGCACACGTCTACACATTTGTGGAGAGGTCAAAGGTGCGAAGTGGGCGAAAGGCTCCTGTTGCCGTACGTTGGTTGGGGCAGAGGTCACAGAGAGGTCATAGTGCAGGGGTCAGGTTAACATTGCTGCCGCCGAGATCGCTGCCCCGTAAGGCTCTCCCCTCGATGGCTCGCTCTGAAAATAGACAGCAGAGGCTGATTTACTGATCACCTTGTTTCAAAGAGTCAAAGTCAAAGTGTTTTATTGTCACATGTTATTATTGTCACACATCATAACACAGCGTCATTCTGAACAGTGAAAACAACAGGCGGAATATATATATTTGCATTGAAAATATACATATATAAGTATGTAAATATGTATAAGACAGTAATAACCAAATAATACATCATCGTCATCAACTCAATACCACTGTGGCACAAAATCATCTTTGTAACTTTGTGAGAAAGAAACAAGAGAAGAGAATGAGTGCTGACAAATACATTGTAATTGAAGAAGAAAAGGTTGCGTTTCCTTTCTTAATAAAATAAAAGCCGTCCCATTGGTTTCAGATGGTACTTCTGGAGTGAGGGTTCATCACAGGCCATCTCCAAAACACTGCCACATGTTTAATGAGCAGAATCAGAGAGGCAATGTACAGGCAATGACTAGATGAGATGGATAAAAGTGTCTGCCAAATGCCCTAAACGTAATGTAAATGTAAATGTGATCTAACGTCATGCAATTATACTGTTGTAATGCATGTCTTCCGGACATCTGCTGCTCTGCATCACATAAAGACAACAAGTTAAACAAGGACCTCAGAAAACAAAAAAAGAATTTATATGTTTTAAAAAAACCCTGGTAAAATTCCTTGTTTTTACAAACAAGGAATGTGCTTTTGTGAAATTGGTGCCTAGCATTGAACATTAAACTAATAATACAGAAATTCTAAAAAATAAGGCTCTGTCCGTCAGCTGGGGGAGTCCCGACAGTAACATTAGCATTAGCAGTAGACGGTGGAGAGGAGACTCTGTGGAGGAAGACACGCTAACACGCTAACAGCGATTTATGGCCGTCCCGAGCGTCTGAGGATTAGGAGTCTTTGCGCGCACCTTTAGCCATCGCTCATCGTGAAGCTAATGATCGTCTTGTGTTCGCGCGTCTCGATTCAAGTGTTCAGCTAATGCTCCCCGGCTGTGGCCGCGGGCGGTTCATACACGGGACAACCAGAGATTACCCTTAATGGTGGGCCTGATAGCGCCATTAATATGCATGTACAAGAACACACACGTACGCACGAGCGGTGTGTGTGTGTGTGGGGTGGGACACACACACACACACACACACACACACACACACACTAACACACATTATGTGGGCCTATCATGTGAAGAGTGGTATTTGCCATTGATCACTGATTCACTGATCATTAATCTTTCAGATATTGGACAGTCACCTCATTTTCCCTATCATATCTCTTGCATTAGATTACAGTGTTTATGACCCCAATAAACAGTGTCACTCAACAGTGTACAATAAAAGTCATGGGTCTGATTGTGGAAAAGTTGAAAGATGACTTTATGAATGTGGTTGTATTTACTAGGTACTATTACTAATTGTTTAGTTGTTTTAGAATGTACGTTTAGAAGAATACTGCAGGAGTGAATGGGGAGTAAGAGTAAGTAAGAATTCCATTGTACTTGTTACATATGGCAATAAAGAAATCTTGAATCTTGGTATTGGTAGAGGAAGAATAACAAGAATAAAGAGAGAGTCTTGGGTATGCTGGTGTTGCGCTATTGTCCGTGCTGAGTACGGGGAGGTGTGTGTGTGTGTG
>PIJE02000588.1:110000-160000 GCA_002895965.2 Coryphaenoides rupestris | reverse complement strand
TCGGAAGTTGTCAGGTGTGTGGTTAGAGCATGTATAGAGAGATACCCATTCATCTTATCCATACATCCATATAGGGATGGTAAATGGTAAAGGGATTGCATTTATATAGCGCTTTTATCCAAAGTGTTTTACAGTATTGCCTCACATTCACCCATTCATACACCGACGGCGGTGTCAACCATGCAAGGTAACAACCAACACGTCAGGAGCAGTTAGGGTTAGGTGGTGTCTTGCTCAGGGACACCTCCACACTTAGCTAGGCGGAGCAAACTTCCGGTTGCCAGACTTACCTCCTGAGCTACTGCTGATGGGGATCCAGACCCAGTTCTGTACGGAGCCGGTTCCAAATTTCAAAGCAATACCAGTTCTGTTAACATTTTATTGTTATCTCGTCCTTCCACCAAATAATAGAAAAGTATTGCAATATTGCTAAAGATGAAAAGAAGTTAAGAAGTTAAGCAGTCTCGAAAATGGTATCAATATCAATAAACATCTCGATCTCAATGTCTATCTATGTCTATCTAACTTCCCCACGGCCATCGACTCTTCACAATTCCTGCCACCTGGGCTCGGTCAACACTGTTCCCTCAAAAACCCCTCTCAGCTTAACGTCCCATAACAAGGTCTAAAACGTCTCGCCACCAAAGACCCCAGCAGCTACCACCCGTAATGCCTCCAAAGCAGAGCTGAGTGACTTGAGCTTTCGGTCATGGAGGGAGGCGGGCATTCAAAACTACACACTTCCCGTTTGGTACGCTAATCCGTCTTGGAGACAAGAAGATGTGTCACAGAGGAGGGTAGACACACCGTCATTCCAGCAGCAGTATGACAGCAGTCAAGCTCTGTCTGTTACAGTAACAACCACAGAATGCCGGGCTGGGGTGACAAGGAAAATCCAGTGGAAAAACAGTGTGAACGCTTAATGCATTAATGCATGGAAAATTAAATCTCTGTTTGGTTTGACAATGGAGTCCATTTACATGCCAAGGGTATTTACTGGAATGGCGTTAAGATTAGAGTTGGCAAAAAGGCATGAAGGCTCTGTGTCTCCACAGAGAGAACTGGTTGTTTTCTTGTGAGATTATCAGTTAAAATGTGTCATCTTATGACATCTTGTCCTCTTGTCTCTTTGTCCCGTTGAGCATTATGAAAGTGGATGAATCACATTGTCTTACATAATACATTAAAGCTGCTGTGGGCGTGATTCAAGTTGTAGAGAGGAAGAGCAGAAAAGTGTTGCATTTCACACACCTGGTTGACAGGCAAGATGTAGGCCTATTCCCTGAATCAATCAGAGAAGAGATGCTCTGATTGGTCAGAAATGATCGAGGGGCGGTCTTAAAATCCAAATGGGAGGCAGGTGCAGACTGCTTAAAACTGATACTCTCCCAGCACACATTCCACTCACTTTGTCAGAGCTGTCAGGTGGCTATGCTAATGACACGCAAATAATACCTTTTAAATCTTACCTACGGCACCTTTAATAATGATAATAAATGTGGAATAACACTACAACCCTTGCTCCACAAATGCCGGCATTTGTTGCAATTGCCAACGAGGAGGTATGCAGTCGTGGGCCACATCCTTGGTAACAATCACTACAGCCACCGATGAAAGGGACAGGGTTGCATAACAGCGAATTCAATGCCTTCAGAAGGTAGCTATTCAAGGTAACAGAACCACAGGGACGGCTGCCCTGGAGGGCTGCTAATGACTCTTGGATGCCTTAATATGAAGCATATGTGCTGCGAACTTGGCTCGCTTCATGTCTTACAGATTAAGATGAAGACCGGTACTGCTAGAACGGATGCAACTTGACTTAAAGCATTTTTCTGCAAAGAAAAAGCCTATTTTGTTTTTCTCTGCAAGTAATTATTTGTAACCAAAAAAATAAAATGATTTGCTTGAAAAGGCAAGAAAAAGAAGGACCTGAGAAGAGCCCATTTCCACGGCCACAACGTCTGCGACACTGACGCCATTAATCTGATCAGATCTGTTAGATTTCTCATGTGACTCGTGTTACGAGGCTAAACGCTCCCCAGCTATGAGCTGCCTCACAACCAACACTTGCATCGCCAAACACTCTCACCCCCCCCCCTCCAAACGCCTCGCATTGTCAAACACATTCACACCGGCTGCAACAAAATCCCCCTGTCGGTCGAATAACAGATGAAGAGATTTCACTGTGGTTTACAACACAGCCCTCTCAAAAGACCAGAAAGCTAGAAAGCTAAAAACACTAAACAAACTCCTCTTTTCATATAATCGACATTTTCAAAGAAATAGGCCTACAAACTGCACATTGCATTATCTACCCCTTGCAGAACCCTAATGTCCAATCTGCTTTCCAGACCAGATCTTGTCTCCTTACTCCAACTTCAAACTCCATGCATGCATGCATTGTAAGAAGAGTTCCTCTGTACATGTAGCAGTCAATGTAATTATTGCCAAAAGGGTTTAACAATAGAAGAGCAAAACTATAGCCAATCAACTAATGGCCAAACTAAAAAAACTGTTTAAAGTTTTTAAAAATAGGTTCAATTAGTGGCTTACTTACAGTAAAAATAGGATGAGTCACAAGTCACACACACATACACACACCCACACACATACACACATACATGCACGCACGCACACACGCACAACACACATTTCCCACTAGAATCAGACAAGGACAACAGCTGGAGGCACAAGGAAACAAACATGTCACTTTTGTCATCCAGACAAATTTGACCAAATAGACATGGACATAGATGTAGAAAGTACATATTCAGCTAGGACTAGAAGGACTATTGGTTTCTATTCATCCCAATCAAAACACTGGAAATCTGGAGGGTTCCATGGTGTACGTGACATGTTTGAGTTAGTTTGAGTCAAATACACTGGGTAACATGAGTACCTTTATATAGAAAGGGGAGGGCGCCACTGCCAAAATGTCCATGAACACTATAGCTCTGAAACCTGCTGTCCACCCCCACAGTTAAAGGTGATTATTATTATTATTATTATTGAAGATGTCTGACGGTGACCGCATACGCAGCCTTTAATGCTGCCATGAGTCAGAGCTAGATCTACTTCTAACACTTTTCTTCCCAAATAAACACCACTTCAATGACACCACTTGAATGTTATGAATCATTCATGCCTCTAAGTGTACATCAGGGAGATTAAAGACAGCTTTGTTTGCTTGTCCAATGTGGACTGTAGGACTCCACATTTCTGGACAATTGTGGATATGAATATATCCTTGAGCAATACATTTGATCAGGAAGAAACTGCATGTAGAATATAACTACCCTATCTTCATAATTGAACAATAGGCCACCATATGTCATTGTAATGCATATGTAATGCATTAGCCTCTCTCATGTATCGGCATAATTCTATTTCTAATGATAAATTGGAAATATGTTGTACTGCAACATTCCCAGGGTTTATGCATGGGGCCTATTACACATATAACTAATGAATGTGGGTTTAAAGCTGCCCAGTATCGTAGTCTATCAATGCCTATAATAACAATAATCATTGTAGTGTTCCTCCCAAAGAAAATAACACATTTCATTTAACAAATTGATCTTCAAAGCAACATCATTCATAATAGCCCCACATTATCAGATATGCATCCAAATGTAACTCATTTGTTAATTTGGTTCTAAAATATATACCAACTGGAGGTGATTGTTATATTGCTAAATACATGTCCATCTCCTACCAATGGCTTTAGGATGTAAACACATGCAACGTCTCTGCTCCAGACACTTGAATCATTTTGTCTGCGCAACGCCAATAATATTGATCATTCTGGGATCACCTTCTGATCTACAGGTTGTGCAGCCTATACCTCCGGTCACTGACCACATAGCCCACGACATGTTGTATTCCCCAATTACAAAAGATCTGACAAGAGGGACTTTAATCTGCAGCTGTTATCAATATGATGTAAACTTACACAGTCATTCAGTGCCGCAGAGAGGCTTCCCTGGCAGGTGCGTCTCCCTGCTGCAAGACATTTGGCACAACATGCACTGGAGCATTGCATAATTAAAACAACAAAAAAATCAACCCAACCCAGCAGAATGACATCAATATCACCAAAAAAACCAGCAACTAGATACACAACACATACACTATGATCTCGAATAAAACTGTCCTCTGCCGCAGATCATCTACCAGAGCTTACCTCACTTTGCAGGCATTGCAGGTGACTTGCTCTTGTCTGACAAATAAACAAGTCCACCACTTGTTTGACATCCACAAGAGGGCAGCATCATAACACCCAACGTTGGGTTTAACAGAAGAACCCCAAAATCAAAAAGGTGTTTAAAGTCAATAAAGACCAGACGAGGTGCAAGGTGTTTCAAATCATTTTTCAATCAATCAATCAATCAATCGACAATTGCAGTATCCAATACATTTCTCATGGCAGAGGGTAAGGCACAGCTGCTAGATGTTAGAATCACAAAAGAAAAAGACTCTTATATTATCATCAAGCAAGCACACACACAAATAAACGGCCATCTTAAGTCACACAAGAAAGCACATTTTATTACTTTAAAGCTCTATGACACTTGAGGTTCACATTTATATCTCATTTATTTTTTTCTCACTTTTTCTCGTCAAGAGGAATGTTGGTTCTGACGTGCATTTCCTCTCGATGTCGCGGTGACTACAGCACGGTGTTGTTGTCCTTAGTGTGGTGGAGTGTATGTGAATATTTACAGTGAGGATTAACGGCACACCATCAGACTATCATTGCACACAGAAATCCGGGAAACCGTTCAGGTGGATAAATAAGAGAGGAAATAGAATACGTTCAATGGAGCGTGCGCGCATGGCCCTTGGTATTTTAAAAGTGTCATGTGGTTGGTCGTCCTTTCGGTGGAGGTCCCCACCAACTCCGTCTCCCTTGTCGCGTCGGACTCAATCGGGTTCTGGTTCCGGTTCTTGCGACAAAAGATGAGTCTTCACCGCAGGCCGCACTAACCTCCAGTGCTCAACTTATTATTCTAGTGGTGGGAAGGAAGAGAGAAATAAAGGGTTAGGCTTTTATTTAAAAAGCTGGTAGCACTAATGAGCACACAACATGGTGACCAACAGTGAATTCAGATACAGAAAAAAACAATGAGGCTTGCAGAATCAGTGACTTCTTTTAAAGCAAATTTTTTACAGACTTGCTTTTATGTGATGTCTTTTTATGTTTTTTATTGTCTTTTATTGTCTTCTTGTTCCAACATTATCTTAACTTTACTGTGATCTTGCCTTGCTTTTGTGTTTGCTTTCTGTTATATGTCTTCTGAGTAACCTTTGCTTTGTGTGTCAAAGCACTTTGTAAACTGTTTACAAGGTGCTATACAATAAAGTTATAATTATTATTATACTGTGATTGTTTTTGACAGATTTGTGATCGTGATTTGATCCACTGTTAGTGGGGAATGATAATTTTCACATTATGGTTTTAACTTTCATTGAAAAAATTAAATCTTGATGTGACATGTGTTGGGGTCTCTAACTAACCAAACAAACAAAAGGTTTTCTTACAGCTGGAGAAAACACTGGCAAAGATATGAACAATGGAGAATACAGTATATTTCACGTTGGGCACCAGAGCACCTCTGAAGCAGTCGAGGTGGGCGAGAGAAAGGGGGCGGGGCTTCCTCACCTGCGTCTTGGCGTCGGCCACACACTGCATGTAGGCAGCGGGCGATGGAGGAGCAGGCGAGGGTTCTGCCGGGGTTGTCCCCGTAGCAGTTCATCACGCGGCTCTGCAGGTCACCGCACGCCGCGTTGACGCTGAAACGCCTGCGAGCAGAACAGCATCCGTTTTGAAACAAACAGCAACTCGGGAGGACAAGAACATCATCAGTTGCTGTTAGCGGCAGACATTTATGTGCTCCGTGACATATGAAAATGTGTCTGGAGTTCGGTTCTGTACTCACGCAAAACGACTGTGAGTCTCCTCCTTTCCCTTCTGGAAACTCTCGGCAGTGATTTTATAGAACTGAGATCTCTGTGTAAAAAAGGACCCAGACAAGAAACACTTACCCGGTGGGAACAGACAGCACTGAGATGAGGAATGTCTCCATTCAGTTCAGACACCGAGACAATAATGGACACAGGAATACATTATGTAGGCGGTCACTTACTTTTTCTTCTAGTTTTGGCGATATGTTTCTTGAAGAGCTCATCTTGTTCCTTCAGTGCCCTCTCTTTTTGATCAAGTTTATGGGCCTGAGAAAGCAATAACACCGATTTATAGCGATGAGTTAACTGCATTGCACCTGAATCATGCAAAGACCCCTCAAACTAATTACATTTCTCGACAAATGTGTGGATAATTCTAAAATTCGCAATTGAATGCAAATGAAACACAATGATAGAATGAGAATAACCACACCATGGTTGCAAAATGCTTGGATACAAAAAGAGGGAATAACAAGGTATTAAAAACGTAGAGTAGAAAAGAAAAGCATATTAGACCATGCATGAATTAAGCTCACCTTCAACTCCATCCACTGAGCGAGGGGAACAGGGGAAGAGAGAGAGAGAGAGAAAGAGGGGAGGTAAGGAACAGAAAACGCTTTCCAGTTCAGAACAGAGACCAGAGAGTAGACCTTGAAAAAATTATCCTCGGTACATTTGCAGTCATTCAAATGTGGTTTCAGACATCCGAAACACTACAATTATGAAACAAGATACACCAACCCTTCTTATGATTCCTATTCTATGAGAGTCTATGAAAGTCCGTCACCATTGGCAACGATACTGCCACAAGGTCAGCCATTCAAAGTGGTGCTAGATTGGCTGTACCCTTGTTTGCGAATAGCAAAGAGTGAGCTTAAAATAATGTGGCACGAAGTCATCATTTATAAAGCTTAAAGAGAAAGTGAGAGAATAAGTCACAGAGCTTCGTCTTGTACAAAAGAATGCCTATACAATTAGGTGGAGATTGAAGAAATTACATGCATCGCCACAGGGGGGTGCCATAGTGCACCCTGAGTCAAACAACCCCCCCCCCCCCACCTTGTCTGTACTCACATAGAGCTGGGCAATCAGCCTCTGGTCCTCACTCTTCACACGCTCGGTCAGGATAGACTTTTTGAGCTTCTCCTCATAGTCGGCCCTCTCTGCCTCCAGGGTCTGCTTCACCTGCTCCTGGACCTCCAGCTGGGCTGCTGCCCGCGCCTCCGCTCTGGCCCTGGCCTTGACCTCCTCCAGCCTAGAGGAGGAGCAGGAGCAGGAGCAGGAGGAGGACACCCATCAACAACCATGCATCACCCCGTAGGAGACATTGGCATACAAGTTCATGTAGTCTGTACGACAGTAACACCAGACCGTACTAGTGGAAGACTAGTGCATTAAACACCGTACTAGTGCAAGACCATTGACTGAAATGTGTTAAGATTTGCAATTGACTTGGCCTTAAGGATGATCACAACACACCATAACCAGTTTTAGCCTACATGATAGTCGTGTTGTATGTAATGTGTATATATAGTATGCCAGGCCTGACATGTGGGTCCTATGTAAAAGGTCAAATGTAAGAAACAGGAACCCTTGAACAAGATCCAGATCGGTGACCAACTATGTCCTTACTGTAAGCTGAAGGTCCCGTTTCTTCTGTTGGAGCTCCTCACCCAAACGTTCCTGAAGCTCCTCTCGGAATCTTCCTCCTCAGCTCCTCTTCATCCACTGAGGATAAGATGGAGGATATCATCATCACCATCACCCAGGGGCATTCGATTAAATAATGGTTCACAGTGTTCGGGGTGGGGTGACTTCATATCCAATTTAAACATGCCTGCTGTGAGGCTCACACTGCTGTGGTGCACCTGCCCAGAAACAAAATGGCTTCCACTAGCAGTGGCAACCTCCAGAATAGAAACATAACAAGGCCTATGATGAAACGAAAAGCTATGTAGTAATTATTTGAAGTCTGTCCAGTATAGATGTGAGGCTTGCAAGGCAGGCCTGTGTGGTTTTATAGTGGAAAAATACTTTTGGCATGGAAAATAGGTCAAAAGACTCACCTTGGACATCAGCCACAGGTAGTGGACGCAATACGAATACTGGCAACGGATCTTCGGCAACAGGAAGGGGAAATGGAAGCCTCGACTTGGGGCTCTGCATCTATGGGGGCGGGAGTTGGTGGATCCAGCTCTATGGGTTCCACTGGGGTTCTTGCTGCAGCCGGTCCTGTGGTCGGGAGAGCGACTGCCATGGAGTGACAGGGTCGTGGAGAATCGGCGGCTGGGGTTTGGTGTCTGAGAGACCACAGTCTGCCCACCCTCGATGACAGTGGGGTTGGGAGGACACACGGGTTCGAAGGACAAGACATCAGCAACGTTTTTTTCCACAAGACGGCGCAACATTGGCGGGGGCAAGGACAAAGGCTTCAGCAGGAGAAGAAAGCTCAGGCAGAGGAGTCACAATTTCAACAGAAGCCGGGAGTAGAATGGGAGGTACATTCAGAGTAGGTTCTGCCGTTGGAGTAGCACATGGGGTCTCTTGCTGTTCTACAAGTGCAACAGCCTCCGCAGGTGAAGCAGGAGGGGGAGGCTCAATGGGTAGAGAGAGGATAACCTTGGGTTCCACCAACGTAGGAAGAGCCATTTCAGATTGAGGAGGAGGTATAGATTTGACTACAGGTTCCGCCAATGTGGCAATAACCGTTTCAGGCTGGGGTTTGGATTGGGCCTCAAACCTCCCCAAAGTAGGAAGAGCCATTTTCAGTTTGAGGAGGAGATAGAGAATTGGCTTACAATTTCCACCAACGTAGGACAAGCCGTTTCAGTTTTGAGGGAGGAGGTAGAGATTTCGACCATAGGTTCCGCCAACGTAGGAAGAGCCGTTTCAGGTTGACAAGGTTTGGATTGGGTCTCGAATTCCCACCAATGTAGGAAGAGCCATTTCAGTTGAGGAGGTACAGATTCACCATAGGTTCCAGCTATGTCGGAAAGCCGTTTCAGTTTGAGGAGGTACAGATTTCAACATAGGTTCCGCTAACATAGGAATAGCTGTTTCAGTTTGAGGAGGTACAGATTCGACCATAGGTTCCGCTAACCTAGGAAGAGCCGTTTCCGTCGAGGAGGAGATAGAGATTGGGTTAAAAGTTCCAAACAAGTGTAGGACGAGCCGTTTCAGTTTCAGGAGGGGATACAGATTTGACCATAAGGTTCCGCCAACATAGGAAGAGGCCGTTTCAGTTTGAAGGGAGGTGCATGATTCGACTATTAAGGTTCCGCCAACATAGGAAGGGTGGTTTCAGGCTGCAGGATGAGATTGGGCCTCATTTTCTACTAATGAGGGACGAGCCATTTCAGTTTGAGGAGTGAAGGTGATAGATTTCGGCTATAGGTTCCACCAAGTTTGGGAAGGAGCTGTTTCAGTTTGCGGAGGAGGTTCCAGATTTAACCATAAGTCCACCAATGTAGAAAGAGGCGCTTCAGGTAGAGGAGGTGTGGATTGGTCCTCAAATTCCACTGACGTAGGAAGAGCCGTTTCAGTTTGAGGAAATAGAGATTGGGTTATAAGTTCCACCAAAGTAGGACGAGCCGTTTCAGTTTGAGGAGCAGGTATAGATTCGACTAGAGGTTCCGCCAATGTCGGAAGAGCCGTTTCAGTTTGAGGAGCAGGTATAGATTCGACTATAGGTTCCGCCAATGTTGGAAGAGCCGTTTCGGCCTGCAGGGGTTTAGATTGGGCCTGCCCAATTCGCACCAATGTAGGAAAGAGAATGTTTCCAGGTAGGTACACATTTGACGCGAATCAGAGGTTCCAGCAATGTAGGACAGAGCCGGTTTCAGTTTGAGGGAGGTGGCAGACTCAACTATAAGGCTTCCGCTACATGCAGGATAGGCCGTTTCAGGTTTGTGGAGGGGAGATATAAGATTGGGTTCATAAGTTTCACATCAAATGTAGGACGAGGCCGTTTCAGTTTGAGGAGGAGAATACAGATTCGAACCATGGGTTCCACGCAAGCGTAGGAATAGGTCGTTTCAGATTGAGTTGGAGGAAATACCGATTCAGACGAATAGGCGTTCCGCGCAACGCGTAGGAGAAGAGTTCAGTTTCAGTTTGAAGGTGGGGGTATAGATTGGGCTATAGGTTCCACCAATGTAGGGAGAACGGTTTCAGTTTGAGGTTTAGGCGTTGCCTCGGCCTCGGGGACAGGGGAGGGCAGGGGTGTCGTTTTGGCAACAGGATCTGTCTCGGTTGCCATTTTTGGCTCTTGGGTTACAACAGGGAGAGGGGGTGAATGGAACTTAACAGGTGGAGGAGGGGTGAGTTTTACGGGCTGGACAGAGTCAGGTATCGAGGTGGGGGTGGGGGTGGGCGTGGGTTCCTGGGCAGGTAAAGTGGGGATAAGTGGAGTTATGGGAGATTCCGGTGGTGTTGAAATGTTCTCGGCAGAGGGTGCAGGGCCTGCTGGTTCTGATTCTGGTTCAGAGTGTGACGAAGCGTGCTGTTTATTTTCAGGTGGCTGAGGTCTGACCACCATTGCGGTCTCCTTCATTCGGTGCACAACTCTGTCTGACAGCTATGGAAAGGGAAGAGAGAGATTGTCAGATTATTTCATGTTATGCAGGGGGAGAAAAGGGGGGCGGGGGGGGGGAAATAATATATATATATATATATATACAGAGCAGCAGGCCCACACACACAACACTGCAGTGTGCAGGTTGTAGTTCACAGCACTGGAGGCTTAGCATGCAGACATGGAAGTTTGCACAACCAACTCACCCTAATGCCCTTCACAAAAGACACTCCACCGGCCTCCCCGTCGCTCTCAAATGCAAAATGACTGGAATTATTACCTCCCATATTTCAAACGGACTAAATACAAATCAGAACAGGAGAATAAAAATATTATTTCAGTAATCCCCCCCGCCCCCCGTGCACTGAGTCCTCCTCACACGAGTTTCAAAGCCCAGCTGCTAGCACAGCCCCTCCCACTGCCCCATGTCAGCAGCATCCCGGGCTCCTATTGGACGCCTGCGGAGGCGGGTGTTCAACAACAGCCCTTCGGATTGGTCGGGAGCGATGCGGCGGCTGTAAACACAGGACTGTAAAGGTACATTGTGTTCCCATGAAACTTTTTTATGAACGTGGGTTAAATAACACAATAAAATAATACATTATACACACAGTTGCTTTGTGTTGTTGTTTTTATGCATGGTTTTATTTCCACCTCAACCTATACATTTACAGGATTTGCTTGGTGGACTAGGAATAAACTAATTCATTCAGTTCACTTGGTTCACATCAGTGATATAATGTAAACCCTGCATACAATATATACTATTTACCATAAATATAAACTTATTAGTAATAATATTCGCTACTGTCATGTATTTTTTATTCTATTCCAAATACAAGGGTTCCAAATGTATAATAACCTTTGGAGTGACATTTAGTCTGGTCTAAGAGCTCCAAGACAGGACAACACATGAGCAACCCTCCAAACAGATTGCCATCACTGCATGTTGTCACACAGTTCTGCCTTTGTATTTCAACCAGCATCCCCTGTCTACAAAGAGAAGACACATTTTCATTCTATTGGCAGTAAATCCAACACCATAATGACAAAGGCGCTGCTTGCTCATAAAAAACTAATCTCAAGATTCTGACAACGATCTGCCTCAAAAGTAAAGTATCTAAATAAATATTACAACAACAAAAGAGCGCAACAGTGAACAAAATGGCAAATGAGCAATTGAAAAAATACTTCCCACATTGGCACATTTATAGGCAGAATTGCTGGTGGGGTAATATAGAATACAATAGCACCAAAGCCATAATCAAATTGCACAATAAAGCACAGACAAAACATAACAGACACCATCTTCACCTCAAATTAAAATCACGATAAAACAAATCTAAAAAAACTAAGAAAGTTCTGAGTCCCGATGGAGTGCCAGTAACGACGACAACAGTCCAGATGTTGCATAATCATTGCGCCTTCTTCTTCTCCTCCTTGCCGTCGGACTTTCGGAGGGCCGCCCGGACGCTGGTCCACACCTCCGTGTACAGCAGCATTCCCAGGAAGACCACGGCCGTGCCCAGCCAGTGCCACACGGTGAAGGGGTTTTGGAAGTACAGCACGGAGATGATCAGGCTGAGGAACTTCCGCAGGGTCACCACCAGGGTGACCGTGAGTGAGGCGCACTCTGTGGTCAGGATGAACACGCCGCGGATGCACACGTATCTGGAGAGGGCGGTGTGTCAGGGAGAACACTCTTGGTTGGATGTGACTTCTTTTTTTTTAAATCTCACAAGGAGTTACCTATGAGAAGGTAATAAGGGACTGCATAAACTGTGGCCTAATATCCATGAACATGAGGAAACCAGTAGTTTACTTATTGTGTTTTACCCAAAACTTTTCAGCAGCAGGGCTTTTAAATTTGGATATTACTCTTGGTTTCCTGCAGTTTAACTTACAACTCTTGGCTGAGGCCCGGAATTTACAATAGACAGCACACTAAATGTAGTGAACACTTAGCTTGTCAACATCGCACACCAACTGCAGGACACATATGCACGTGCGAGACAAATCCACACTTGCCCCCAGATCAGAGGCAAAGGGAAACGCATTTCCCCTTGAAATGCACTTTTTGTAAAGGATACTGGGTGATCACGTTCACCAGCAGGTACAGCCACATCACAGGCACAGTGACCCCAAGCCCAGGGATCTCTGCAGGAGCTAAGGAGAGAAGGAGCATTCACATTTACATCCACCTACAGCATGTACAAGTTACACAAAGAGACACGATTCTCTGCAGTACAGGAAGCAAATATTGACAAGCATGTGTGTGTGTGTGTGTGTGTGTGTGTGTGTGTGTGTGTGTGTGTGTGTGTGTGTGTGTGTGTGTGTGTGTGTGTGTGTGTGTGTGTGTGTGTGTGTGTGTGTGTGTGTAAACAGATGGACTCACTGCTCTGGTTGAAGTGTATACAGTGGTTGTAGATGTCTGTAGAGAGCAGCAGGAACCCTGGCAATGGTAGGAAATGCTGAGGGAAAAAAAGATGATATGCCTCATCTATTATTACATATTATTATATAGGAGTCTTTCAGAAACGTAGATTTCATAC
This sequence comes from Coryphaenoides rupestris, assembly GCA_002895965.2. NCBI lineage: Eukaryota > Metazoa > Chordata > Actinopteri > Gadiformes > Macrouridae > Coryphaenoides > Coryphaenoides rupestris. The sequence goes on along the minus strand of PIJE02000588.1, from coordinate 146,911 downwards.
AATTTACCATGAGATAATGTATATGTACTGTATGCATGCAAGGAGAACAAGGAGAACCCTACAAAAAGCAATTGTAGAGGATAATCTACACTTTAAAATGCATGTTGATTCATGATGATGTCAGGGGTTAAGGTGTCCCTGAGCAAGACACCTAACCCCAACCCCTCCCGACGAGCTGGCTGTTGCCTTGCATGGCTGACACCACCGTTGGTGTTGAGACAATAGTATAAAGCGCTTTGGAAAACAGCGCTATATAAATGCAATCCATGTTAGTGCAAAAGAGAAGTGACGTCCATCCAACAATTTGACAGCGACAATTTTTGTATTTAGCCTCATGCTTAGTGGGAGGACATTTCAAATATTGCCTGCTGAAGTGGAGAGAGAGGGAGATCAAAACTCAACTTACGTTATAAAAGAGGGCCTCCTTTGAGTGCTTGCCATATTCTTTGTATAAGGTCTCCTGGAAAATGCCCATCCTGGCAGACATCAGCAAGGCAATCGTCAACATGGCAATTCCTGCAGGTAAAGGGATTCAGGAGGAACACATGCATGATGGTGTCACCGTGATTCACTGAACATTTTAATCATTCAAATTAAACTGTTGGACACTGTTGAAGAGTTCTCTCCATGGACACATTTCAAGTCAGTCGAAATGGCAGACATTAAGTGAAATGCATTATGGGACAACACTAACATGAAACAACTCACCTATCAGCCAGCAGACGAAGGCATAGACGCCTTCCTCCTCGGAGGGATTATTTGCTACATTCTGTCAACATGTCCCAGCACAACAGTGAGCATACAATACAATACAATACAATACAATACGTATGAATAATCAGTGTTGCTGTGCTAAGGCGGTGTCAGCCATGAGGACAGGTGCAAATGTCGATCGGGGGGATTTGCATGTCAAATATATGCTAACTACAATAGCAATAAGAAGGTCTGTGATAAGGCTCACCACTTGTTTGGCAGACATGATGGTGCATATAAATATCCCGGCAGAGATGAGCGCTACTGACATGTATTTGCTTGCCGAATACCTGCACGGATGGGAGGACGTGATGAGATTAAATTAATGCGGAGCTGGAACTGTCTGTGAGGATACAAACAAATATATTTGTCATGATCACTCAAATGGAAGAAGTGGGAATACCTTTTTTTGAGTATGATTACTCCCAGGACCATGTTAGCAATTAATGATCCCTGTAAACAAAGGCATGCCATTAGTGACACATATGACACCCTAGACGTTGGTAATGGATGGTAGAAAGCGGGAGAAGTGATACTCACAGATCTAAAAATCATGTGCAGTGGCATTGAGATGTTAAAGTTGAGGGCATAGTTGTTGACCACACTGATTGTGAAGAACATGGTCACCATGACAACATAGTTCCTAAGAAACAAACACAGAGACAAAAACAAGCATACCGGTGAGCCTATATGATGTGCAACTCAGCCACAACAAGTAGCCTAGATATACAATCTCATATATGGATTAGTTTGTGTTGAGCATCAGTAGGGTTAGATAAATACCTGATAGGGATTACGGACTTCTTCCTCCCGAAGTTGCTCTGGAAGATGAAGCCCTCCAGTGCAATGAATGCAAACTGGGCAAAGGTGACAATGTTGCCACATCCTGGGAAATCTCTGTAGTGCAATATAACATCAGAGATAACGAGGATTACTGAGTTAATAGTTACACACCCTGCACATCACATATCACATGCATGTATATATATGCACACATATATAGCCTATATATACATGCATTACACATTAACACTGCACTTCCCCAAGTAGTTCAGGTCAAAATGCCTCTGTGGGAGATCAAAATGGACAGCCCACTAGCTGGCATAGAGGATAAATGTTGTATTATTAGAATTAGAATTGCAATCCTCACTGACCTCACAAGTAGTTCCAGAAACACAACATTAGTGCAGCAGCCAACAAAAACCAGAAATATCGCGTGAACGGGACCCATTATGAATGACGCTTATTCATGAAAAAGCTACTTTATGCAAGACGGTTCATCATATGATGCCGAAAACCACATTTAAAAAAGTCATCGGTCTGTGTTGCACACGACTCACTCTCTCTCTCTGTGTGTGTGTCGGCTCTCTACGTGCGCGTCACCCCGGATTTGCGTGTGCGGATGACGTCACGGCGCCACTCGAGCGTGCTCGTGCACGTTATTTACTTTCGCATAAAGAAAGGCATAAAGAAAACACACTTTAATCTGAGCTCTAGTTGTTGTTTGATAATAATTTATTTTATCTTTGGACATTTTAAGCAGATTTAAAAAAGACATGATCCATAGACCATCATTATGTGCAATATTCTTAATATTATTGTTATCATGTGTAATACTTCCTGTTACTATTCTTATTATTACTACCCTTTTATTTACACTTCAATTATTGCCAAATTGTTTTTGCGGACTGAATATCGTATATTACCTATATTTGTATACTTCTCCTAGGACTTAGACTTACTGTAAATTTGTAAACCTGTAATTTTATTGTTATTATTCTACTGTTTATTGCTCTATTGTGATCTTATCTTAATAGGAACTACAAACGAGAACGCGCATAAAACGTGGCACCCTCACGTCAATACCGAACGTCATACGCGTTCACATCCAGCTCCTGGGTATTGCAGTTCATACAAGATGTACTGCAAAAACATCATGGCACGTTCTCTGTGGGAAATCAAAACGGTGTATTACATTGCACACACGGGTTTTTAAATCAGAATGGGTTAGTTTAATCACCTAATAATAGTATATTAATTGAGAATAGGCCCAAACCAACACCTGCGGTTCAGTCTACCTCCAGTGGTGGGCGCTGTTGCGTTGCAGGAGTGAGTCTGAGGTTCCGGAAGACGTGGCGCCTCCTCTGCTAGCTTAGTCGGTTGATGTCCTGTGGCTGACAACTTTATAACAAATTTGACTTGATAAGAGATAATAGTTTTATTCTGTCATTTGTCTGTCCTTCTCCTGCGTCCAACATGATTTCCCTCACAGATTCGCAAAGTAAGATGAATGATTTTGCCTGGTTTCTGATGTGTTATTCGCATAAGTAGCCATTGTGATGCTAACTTATGAATGAATGGACCAAGTCTACTTTAGTGGCAAATCGGTGTTATTTTCTTACCATTGTATAGCATACTTATTGTTTTAGGCTTGGAAAACTTAGTGTAGACCGAGGAGCATGAACATCTGAACAAAGTGGCTATATTCAAATGTCTTGATTTGTTTTCACATGATCCACATAGCTGTTTTATAAGCAGAAATGACCCAAATTAAGCGTAATACATGAATAAGTAAACACATGCATTCTTCTCTTCCATTGAATCGACAGAAATTGGAATGGGGCTGACGGGTTCGGTGTGTTCTTCCTCTTCTTTGGCATGATGCTGTTCTTTGACAAAGCTCTTCTTGCCATTGGAAACGTGAGTTAAAAGCACAACATTGTACAACTGAATACCGCAGCATATTATATCGTATTATATCTGTGTATCTAATCTGAGGAGATCTGCTTTCACATATCCTGTATGTGACAAATAAAGTTCTTGAATCTTGAACTAAATAATGTAGAACTGTGTAATAATCACTGCACTAATAGATGTGGTGCAGACATGATGTTTTACAGTATGTATGACGTGTATTTTGTATTTCTCCTGCAGATCCTGTTTGTCGCAGGCCTGTCGTTTGTCATCGGCTGGGAGAGGACCTTCAGATTCTTCTTCCAGAAACACAAAGTGAAAGCCACCAGCTTCTTCCTGGGCGGCGTGGTGGTGGTTCTGATTGGCTGGCCAATTATTGGAGTTGTGTTGGAGATCTACGGTTTCTTCCTATTATTCAGGTATTTTAATTATTGCTCAGTATGCGATTCAAGATTCAAGAAATGTATTTGTCACATACACGTACAGTGAAATGAAAAGTGGCGATGCTCAGCGAAATGTGCAACAGAATATTATAGATAACTCGAATTGGAGGGATCAGAATCAGAATATTTAGAATATTTACAGTAAAAAAAACAGGCAGGAATGAGAAATCAAAAATGTAAAAAAAATATGACCAAAATATATAAATATATGACATCTTCTGCCTCTGCTAAATGGATTGCATTTATATAGTGCTTTTATCCAAAGCGCTTTACAGTATTGCCTGACATTCACCCATTCATACACCAACGGCGGTGTCAACCATGCAAGGTAACAACCAAGACGTCAGGAGCAGTTAGGGTTAGGTGGCGTCTTGCTCAGGGACAGCTCGACACTTAGCTAGGCGGAGCCCGGGGATCGAACCAGCAACCTTCCTGTTGCCAGACAACCGCTCTTATACCTCCTGAGCTACTGCTAGCATCCTCTTCTCGTGTTAAGCCTCACCTAAGTCTTGTGCTCACTCTCTCGAACCAGGGGCTTCTTCCCGGTGGCTGTGGGCTTCATCCGAAGGATTCCTGTCCTCGGATCCTTGCTCAACTTACCAGGAATCAGTAGCGTAAGTACACATGATGATCCCCACTCAGCGGACCGAGCAGCGCACACTTAGCTGTACCTTCAAGTTAACATCCCAACTTCCATCCCAACTCACATGTAACATGGGCCGCGCCTAAGTGGATGTAACAAGTCAATTGGCACTCCACTCCATGTGATGAATTGGCCTCCAGCAGTTTTAGCACTAAACTGTGGCCCTGTGTCTGACGATGAATGGGTGTCAAGTTGAAGCTGTCGTGCTGTAGCTGTCGAGTAAAATTAATGAAGGGAGTTGCAGTTGAAGGCATCACAGGATCTACTACTGAGAAATATATCTTCTTTGATCAGTTTCCCCCTCATTCAAGTTCCCCATATATCTTTCAGTTGCATTGTAAGATTTGTATATATTTTCCATGTTATACATCTTTCTCATATCTCCTTGGAATATTCATTGGTCACTTCATACAATTGGATGTCTGCCATTCAATAAAATGTATGAAAGAGACATTAATACCTTGGACTTCTTTTTTATCTTTCAGTTGGTGGACAAAGTGGGCGAGAGCAACACTATGGTATAACAACAGCCTCTTTTTCTATGTATAAAGTAATTTATGATGCAGGCTAACTTATCCCGGTAGCTTTAGCCAGTTGTGCAAAGTGCTACAAGGATACGGAAAAGGCCAAAACTCTCAGAGTCCAGGAGGGAAGACATTTTTCATAATAAAATGACTTCACCGTTTGTTGAACGAAAGTGGCTTTATTATACTGTATATATCGTACTGCCGGTGGGACGTTGTTAACAAAGGAGTGGCTTTTTAAATGGCGGAAGGCAATTGTCTTTTATACACCAATAAGAAGGAATGTGCTGTCTGCCGGGACCAACCGTGCACGGCTGTTCTGACGCCGGAACAGGGAAGCCATTCCAACCAATGACTGAAGTTACTGAGAGAGCATTTTTCGATTCCTCGTTACTGAATTTGCAGTTTTTTTGTTGTTTTTTTTAAAGCGCACCTCGTGACCACTGTAAAAAAAAAAAAAAAGTCCTTTGATGGTTCAGGTGAGATTTACTTTTCCGGAATTGTCTTAAATCCATGAGCAAAGCGCTGTCGGGAGAAAGGTTTTACTTGATGTGTGACTTTTGTAAAGTTCCTGTTTGGAATAAAGTATGCTTTTCTTTGTATGTTGTAACTCCTAATTTCTTTTCTTTTTAACATCTATCAGATTCGAACATTTAGCTTTACATCCAGTATAAGGCGCAATATTATGGACAGGGTGGTAAAGCAAGACTTACGGGTTTAATCCCAGTCTAAACGTTAATATTTCTCTTTATGTACAATATTCAATTTCATCCCTGTATGGTTTACACACTCATAACTCAATAATTTCCAATGTGGTTGAATACTAAGGAAGACTTTAGACAGTAATGTGTTTTACACAATATTGGGATCTATCATTCTATATGAAATCATATATATATGAAATCATCTGGCGCTATTAAGTCACTAAAGGATTCCCTCATCACATTGAACTACATAGCACTTTAACATATTAATTCAAATGTCATGAAGTGTAACCAGCAAAGCCCATTTATATTCTGGCAGTGAAAGATCAACCAAGCGGTCATCCAGCCCCTGGGCTGCAGAAGTGATGATAGATGACAAAAACACACACACACACACAGTCTGTCCATCACAGCTGTTCCATTCATAAAAAGTCACCTATGGCGTCATCTGCTTAACTTGTGAAAAAATTAATAATGGCTTCGTCATCGACTTATGAGGTTGGCTTTTTCCCCTAAGTAATTTTAATTTGGAATTACGTACGAGATGCTCTACTAGTATAATAAACTCTGCATCTGGGTTAAGTAAGCAGTCCTCACTTTTGGCAGGACTAGAACTAGCATGGGAAGCAACGCCAAACCACTCGGGCAGAAAATGAAGGTAAATCAGCCATCATTTCATATTCTTACACTCTCAAACAAACTATTTCATACAATTACAAAAGTGTGTTTTGTTGCAGTAAAGGCGTAAACTATATTGCACATTTAAATAATTAATCATGCATTTCTATCATGTCAGCTATTTTCATTAATAAGATTCTTGTTATATTTTTTTACAGAGTGCTCTAATGGTCAACAAATGCTTTTAGCTACATTTGTTCTTTAAATGTGGCACTGCCCCACAGGGTGAAATTAATCATAATTAATAATGTAGCATGATTGATAATACAGTATAATATATAATAGCAAAGGATCATAAATGAATAATGAGTATTTGAATAATATATATAATAGCAATTTAGCAAAAGTTAGAATGCCATGTAAAGTATTCCACCCTTTCAGTGGGAGGATTGGAGTCCCCAGCAATGTATTACCTAAAAGGCACAAGTAAGTTATATATTATGGTCATTATTTCAGGCCATTGCATATAACACATTAAGCAGGTTGCTCCACTTACCGGACTATGGTTTGAAAGAAGACCTGAGACTCAAAAACAACATACTTTTTGAAGTTACGGGTCAAGGGTGATCATATCGTTGTTTTTCAGCGGGAAACGACCAAAAATACAGCGCTCTGGCAGAGAGGATGTGGAAAGCCTTAGGATAGGTTCAAGGTTTTGTTTTGGACCCCAGTGTCTGCAGCGTCAGAGACTCAGAGTAGGAGGCAGGACAATACTTCCATGATCTAAATGGAAGTGTGACGTGCATGGGATCTTGTGACAACCATACATTATTGCAATATTATTCTTTTACTGAGTAATATAGTCAATTGTCTATATATGTCAAATTGGTTTGGCATTGGTGAAAATAAATATAAGCTAAAAGTAAATACATAAAAATAAACATGTGTTATAAGAGTGATAACACATTATAGAGGCTATTTTGTATGGATATGAAGGCAACCTAGCAATTATGAAAACTTGTTCTATTAACCTTGCAATTATGAATACTTGAAAACAGCTTGATTCTATCTTCAAGTAATACAACGATAGATTACTGTCTCTTTCAACAAATGTACTCTTTGTCAGTCGCTTTGGATAAAAGCATCTGCCAAATGCCCTAAAATGTAAATGTAATATGAAACACAGGTGTGCCTTGAGGTGTTGGTTTGCCCTTTGGTGTGCCTTGGGTATATGTTTGAAAACCACTGATCTAAATACCTAATCGGAAATAATACAACTAAGCCTAGCATTTCTTATATGTGAGTACATGCACATGTTACATAAATATACATAAATATGCTGTATTTTCCACATCACACATGTTCAGGTGTTTTTTCCTCTCTTTGCAGTCAAACAGAGTTTGAACAGAAACACAGAGTCTTTGTTTCACACTTGGTCCATACTTGTAGATATTCTGCACGTTCCACGACAAGGTAAACTCATATTTAATCAGTTGACCCTTGCGGATACCTTCCACTGTGGTTGTGTTAACTTCCAACTGATATCTGAATATATCATTTGCATTCCTGTGCCCCTGTGCTGTGTTCAGGTGGAGAGAGGTCCAGATTAACCGGGCGAATGTGGAACTGCAAATGAAAGATAAAACTGTGAATCAAGGTCTTTGTACATCCTCCTAGAGTCTAGGAGGATGTACAAAGGCTTTGATTCACGTGTTATTTAATGTTAGTCTAGGACCTAGACTAAACATTAAATAACACGTCCATCCTGCATTAACCTTGAACTTGAAAGCGTATTTTTACTTCTGGTGAAACCCATGTAAATGTTATGTTGTGGGGCTGTGGGTTGTTAATTGAAGGCCCATTATATATTATGCTAATATGCAAACCACACTTTTTATTTGTGCCCAATGAACTCAACTACTCATGAGGTCTGTATCAAAATGAAATATTGAATGATATTAATTAAATTGTTCTGATAAAAAATATTGTACTGTGGGTCCAATTAATTGTGATAGTTATTTATTTATCTCTGAATTATTATTAAACCTCCATTTCATTGACATTTTCCTCTCACAACAAATAGATGCAAGACAATATAAAAGCTTGTAAAACGGAGGACAGTTCCACTCACACCAAGCCCACGATGTCATAAAGCCACAATTATCCAAACGTCACTATTACACTGACGGTGTTGATTATTACATCATTAACAACACGTTGAAAAGTGTGTCATCCACACAATGCAGGCTATGACGCATTCTCCATCACTCTGAGTTGAGGTGACAGGCTCTCGTCTCCATAGACTTAGGTTTGTGTCAAACTAAGGCCACATGCATGTCATCTCTGAGTTCATCTCTTTGAACACACTCAATATACAGTACATACTGTGTCATCGCTATGTCGCCAAATGAATAGCATACAGCACACTTTAAATGTTTCACTAATTTGCTTTATTCGACATCAAATCAGCATTTCTGACAGAGACACAGAGCTTCAAGAATGACATGGTCAGACATTTTTACATAGTAAAGTCTTTTGTACACATGATCTCTTATGCAATTAAACCCATGGATGCCCCCTGACAGCTAGTTAATTCTTAGGGATAAACAGCCCCTGGTTCTACAGATGACAGCCAGTGAAAGTCGCTTCATATAATGCAACGAGGGGTGGATCTGGCGCCCCCTGGTGTTCACTCAGATGTCCTTCAGGTCCTTCTGGATGGCCCACAGAGTGCTGGCGCTCGCCTGCAGCTGGCCCACCTCCGCGGGGGTCAGCGTCATGTTCACCACGCTGGACACGCCCCCGTTGTTCAGCACACACGGCAGACTCAGGTACACCTCGTTGGTGATGCCGTACATTCCCTGTTGATCGATAAGAAGATTTATTGATCAACAATAGTAGCAGTAAAAAATAAATCTGCATGAATGAGAAATAAATAAATAAATAATACAAAAAAAAATATATATATATATATATATACTGTAGCCTATATATAAAAGGCAGTAGAAAAAATGTACAAAATCTGAAAAATAATATAGAATGAAAAAATATAGAATAAGGTTAGTACAGACCATGTAAGTCTGGTTGTGTGTGTGTGTGTGTGTGTGTGTGTGTGTGTGAAGGTGTGTCCTCACCTTCACCATGGTGGAGACCGGGTGGATCCGGTTCATGTTCTTGATGAGACTCTCGGTCAGGTCAGCAACACTGAGTCCAATGGCCCAGTTGGTGTAACCCTTCAGCCTAATCACCTCATAGGCGCTGCAAGATACGCATAGCCACCGCCCACGTTATCCATGTCATCCACACACACACACGGCTTTATCGATTGAACTCGTTGTTGACAAAGCTGTGTCAATAATAGGGTGAAGCAAACTATACGTCTGGGACCCAATCGCTATGATATTGACATTAGATTGGACTTCTGGAACATACACTAGACTAGAGTTTTGTTGTTGCGTTGTTAGCGTACCTGTCTACGACCTGCTTGTGGGTGTCCTTCCAGTTCTCAGAGTCGCCGTCCGTGCCGATTTTGGGGTTCAGCGTCTGCAGGTTCACCCCTGCGACGTTGGTTCCACTCCACACAGGCACTGGAAGCACATATCACGGCCAGGAGAAGTAAGCCTCGATTCAGCAGCTCAGCAGTCTCACTGTAAACCTATAGTTTTCTATGGACAACTTGAAAGTCTCACTAATACCTTGTTTTAAATACATCTCATCAACTCATGATTATTCACAGCAGTGGTACTGACTACATATATATTTCTTATCCTTATATGATGTTATGTCCCTTAAACTGTACATTCTGTGGCATCAAAAATGATAAACTTAGTCTCTTACACATTCTACAGTTCATGACCACCATCACTGACTCACACACACACACACACACACACACAGACACACACACAACACACACATCACAACACACCAACACACATGCCCCTCACCGCTGGTGTCTCCGTGCTCTCCCAGGATCCAGCCGTTGAAGCTGCTGGAGTGGATGCCCAGCCGGTCCGACATCAGGTAACGGAAGCGGGCCGAGTCCAGGTTGGTGCCGCTGCCGATCACCCGGTGCTTGGGCAGGCCGCTCAGCTTCCAGGTGACGTAGGTCAGCACGTCCACTGTGGACGGGGGGCAGCAACAACACCACCCAACGGGGGTTTAATATCAGCAGCAGACGGGCAGTAATGCAGTAGTGTTATGCTTGTCTTGTTCTGCTGGTGGTGGTGGTGGAGGTGATGGTGCTGGTGGAGGTGGTGTTGATGATGGTGGTGGAGGTGGTGGTGGTGGTGGTGGTGGAGGTGGTGGTGGTGGTGGTGGTGGAGGTGGTGGTGGTGGTGGTCGGGAGAATAGGGAGAATGTATTCATAATGTTAATGGTTTAGTCTGGTTAGGGTGTTTAACTCCAAGCCAGAAGGGTCTGTGTTTGAACCCTGACAGTCTACAACCTCGGTAGGGTGAGGCATCGTTGAGGAAGACCCCTAAACCCTACCAGCTCATTAGTGACAGAGATGCGAGAGACAGAGAGAGAGACAGCCAGAGAGACAGAAACAGACAGACACACAGACAGACAGAGAGAGAGAAACAGACAGACAGACATAGAGAGAGAGAGAGAGAGAGAGAGAGAGAGAGAGAGAGAGAGAGAGAGACAGACAGACAGACACAGAGAAAGAGAGGCAGATAGAGAGGGGGGAAGAGATAGACAGACATAGAGACAGGTAGAGAGAGAGAGACACACACAGACAGAGAAAGAGAGAGAGGAGGGGAGATAGACAGACAGAGAGACAGGTAGAGAGAGAGAGACAGACAGAGAGACAGAGACAGAGACAGAGATATGGGACAGCACATGGTGACGAGCCCCCCCCCCCCGTACCTGGGTTGGACACCACAATGATGATGCAGTTGGGGCTGTGCTTGACAATCTGCGGGATGATGTGCTTGAAGACATTGACGTTCCGCTGCACCAGGTTGAGGCGGCTCTCACCCTCCTGCTGCCTCACGCCCGCCGTCACCACCACGATGCGGGAGTTGGCTGTGACCGAGTAGTCTGGGGAGAGACAGAGGGAGAGAGAGAGAGAGAGAGTCATGGTAGGGACAGGGCAGGGAGTCAGGGAGCCAGAGAGTCAGGGAGGCCAGGGAGGCCAGGGAGTCAGGGAGTCAGGGAGTCAGGGAATCAGGGAGTCAGAGAGTCAGAGAGTCAGGGAGTCAGTGAGTCAGTGAGTCAGAGAGTCAGGGAGTCAGAGAGTCAAGGAGTCAAGGAGTCAAGGAGTCAGGGAGTCAGTGCGCTTGCCTTTATCGGCGACTATCTTGGAGGTCTTCAGGAAGAGGCTGCCGTGCTGCAGGTCCATCATCTCCCCCCTCAGCTTGTCCTCCATCACGTCCACTAGGGCCAGCTCATCAGCCAGCTCCTGCACACACACACACACACACACACACACACACACACACACACACACACACACACACGCACACACACATGCACACACACACACACACACACACACACACACACACACACACACAGTCATCAGTCAATGCTCAATAACTACTTGTATTGTGATTGCCAATATATGTGTGTACATAAATATTGCTACTCATCCGTAGGTTTAGTTAAGCAGATGAAGTCATAGTTTTTAAATTGCAACTTTTAATCACAGGATTTCTCCCTGAGTCAGTGAATGAGTCAGTGAATGAGTGAGTGAGTGAGAGAGAGAGAAGTAAGGGAGCAGTAATCCAGGCTCCACTGCTAGTAGCCTAGATCCCCAGGGTATTACCCCTATAATGGACACCCCAGCAGTAATCTCAGCCCCCCCCTCATGGTTGAAAGAGACACTCTTACCCGCAGCAGGATGCTGACGGCACAGGCCATGCCCACCTGGCCCACCCCCACCACGGTCACCTTGTTCCTGGGGGGCTCGGCCGGCCCGCTGAACAGCGGCGTGAGCAGCTTTTGCAGAATGGAGGACATTTTGAATGCTGCAGAGAGGAGAGAGGGGAGGGGGGAGACGGGGGGGGGGAGAGATAATGCAGATAGAGAAGGGGGAGAGAGGACGGGGGAGAGATAATGCAGAGAGAGAAGGGGGAGAGTAAAATGGGGGAGAGTAAAATGGGGGAGAGAGAAAGCGAGAGACAGAGGTGACGTCGAGAGAGAGAAAGAGGAGAGTGAGAAAATGAGAGGGGGGAGAAAGCAGAAGAGAGTGAGAGAGTGAAGAAAAGAACACATACAGAAACCAAACGACAGGACATGACAGGACAGGTGACCTTCTGCAACTACAGCCCCAGACCAGTAGCATGACATGACAACCGCCGTGCTGAAGGACAGGAAAGGTCAATGTTTCCGTGTACGGCTTTAAAGCGAACCTCAAGGGATCACCACGAATCGAGGTCGCCGGCGCTGCTGAAAGCCCAACAACAGCTTGTGTGAAACAGATACAACAACACAACAGACATGAGACCGATCAGCTACTGCAGAGTCACCTGCAGCAGATAGAATGACACACAACCCCACCCTCCCTCCCTCCCCCCACCACCATCACCAAGGAGATCTCCCCTAGCAACGACAGCCACAGGGTATACTTGCTTTTTCCAGCGAGGCTCCGCGCTGCAATGTACAAATACCAAAACGAGATGAGCATGGCAAACTAAGAGGCTAAGAGACACGCACACACACTGTGCCGGTTGCTGCCCACCACACACACACACACACACACACACAGCTCAGGATGCTAACACCCCTTGCAGCCGCGGTGCTCCCTCCTCCCCGTACGGAGGGACACTACTCACTAATCAGAGGCAGAACTTGAGTGAACGGCTGCAGACAGTTAAAGGTGTTACTGTAATCTCTTAACCCGCCCTCCATCTGTCTTATAGCCTACTACTACTACACATGAGGTACGTTACAATATAATATGGATTCTGAGACACAGTATATTCACTTAGAATGACTCAAATGAATTCCACTTGTTGGATTAACTTTAACTTGGCTTTGTTCAATGTTGAGTTATAATAACTACCACTATTTGAATCTTTAGATTAAAGACCACAAGTTATCTTAGTTTTTTATTTTAAGTAAATTATTGGTTGCTATACATTATTTGTGCATTTTGTCAAATAGGCCTAACTGGATTTTGCATTCATTTTCTTTTTTTTTTAATAACACAACAATAACCCTGATAATACGTATGAAAAACTCGAAATAACACTTGGATACACAATATAGACACAATGTAACTAATATAATAAATTAATATATGCTTCAAGTCGACTATAAGCATATAAGCAACAATGGATTAGGCTACCAAGGACCGAGCTGCTGCAGGAGATAAAGGCATGGACGGTTAATGCGGTAGATTAGTTGACAGGGTCATCATCACGCAGGCCTGACCATAGTGAACACTGTTAGTAAGTCTTCCCAAAGATATCATTATGTACAAACCTGGGGTTGGCTTCCTTCGACCCTGTCTGGTGGACACTGCAAATGCCTGAATGGTGACGGGACAGTTTTATTCTTCATGCTTGGCCAGTGGCCAACCAGTTGCAGGGGTCATGGCTGATAAGGGCCTAACTGCTGATCAAGGCCATCGATGAGCAGATAAGGCATCACCACTCTCTGACAAAATAATCCATGAGCTTGAATGCAAATACAATTTCAGTGGACTGTGGAAGCAAGGTGGTCAATATTGGGGGGGGGGGACCAAATATGCCAGAGCTAACTTGTGTGAGCAGCAGGGTCTGTCGTAGCATAAAACATTTGCTATATATTGATATTTTTCTATCAATATATAGCCATTTTGAGCATATATAGATATTGGGGGATATATTGTAATTGCGGCCTGAAACTGTGAAACTATTATAATGAAGAAATGACATTGTCTCATTGCCTTTCATTTGCCAAGGCATTAGAGGCGAAAGTATGTGTCCAAGAAGAGTTAAAGGAACAGATCTGTGTGTAGGACAACAGAGAGGGTTACAGTAGTAGCCAAGCAATGGCATCACATCGCTTGTGTTTGCGTAAAGTGGCGCGTTTGCACTTTATGCTGCGCGCATGTGCGCACGGAGACTCCACTCCGATGCAACGTGATTGCGCGCGTCAGCGGCGCACGACCACTGTTGCAACAGCAAATAATAACTATTCTATGATCAGCGTCATCAGGGTGTTCTTTTACGCATGATTTTCAGATCGTGAACGTCATGCACATGGATAGTCAGCTGGTAAAACGCTCACAATAAAATACAACTAATGCAGGTCCTTTCCAAAGCTTTTGGGGAGCTTTGGAAGGGAAACTTTGCCCAGGATGACACACTTCTGCGCTGAGAGAGAGTGAGTGACTTTGACGAGACTTGACCTGACCTTGGACAGGGCATTTGATTGAATGATAAATCAACAATGCCATGGTAATGTAGCAGTATATGACAGCATGTCAACATAGCCAATGAACCATTACTTCAAATCACTACATAGAGATTTTCTAAAAGTGAAATTGCTATTTTTTTTTTCTCCAAATGCTCATCTACATTTTCAGAAAGATGCATCTTAATCCATGTAGGAGCAGTGAGTTCTTCTATTTTGGTGATTGTCCAGTGGCTGGTCAGCACCATGGTCAGCACAGCGTGTTGGCTGAGAATCGAGCAGTCTGCTGTGACCATCGACTATAGTTATGTCTTTGACTCAAGCACCGAACAGCACAAGAGCACCCCCTAGTGGAGGATATAAGTAACACGTTCTGCTACATGTTTTGCAGGTAGAATATGCATAGGTCTCTCATTTGTATATTGATTTAGAGTCAAGTAGATTAAGGCATTGAACAAACATATAATGTTGTACACCGTTTGTTTTTAATTGGCCTTTCTGCATTATATCTAGGAACACAGCATTCACACAACACTACAACCTTCCCTTATCTCAAAGCAGCCCACGTCATCGTGTGACTTCTTCTGGATTCATATGCCATATTCCCTATGCTATATTTAAATACTCTGGATACTTCTGATTCTCTTATGTATATTTCTGCTCTTACGTGCCATATGCAATATGTCTGCTACTACTGCCCTCACTTGTAAATCTGCCCTTCCTTACTTGTACATTTATAATACTCAATACTCAGTGTTCTTACGCATATTGTGCCGTTCATATACAGTATATATATTCAATGCAGATATTGTTTTTCTCTTATCTTTTGACTTTTTTTTTTTAAAACATGCCGTCGCCTGCCATGCCACAAGAATTCCACTGTTCAGAATGGCCCTGTGTTGTGATGAGCATGTCACAAAACATTGACTGAAACACAAAGCCACAGTATATGACACAAGGGCCCTGTTCCCCCAGACTGAACCACCACCAGGGCCAGCAGGGCAACAACTGCTGGGTCCTCAAAATAGCTGCAGCCGAGGCTTGAAGAGCCCCTCTTGTTAGACCCTTGGGGGGGGGAAATCTCCTTTTGCTTGAGTCTCAAGGAACCAAAGTATGGTGCCTTTGGTTCCCATTAAACATGAATGAAATGCAATATTTGCAGTTATAGTGAACAAAATATGGGAACCGTTTCAACATTCACGAAAATATCTGGACACAATTTTACCAGTCAAATTAACATATGGTAACAATCTGTACTACCGTCATTCAGGGGTTTAAAATGTAAACCCAAAATATGAACATGTTGAGATTCAGTTGGATAATATTGTATCGTTTCCCTTAGATTTTTGTTCCAACTATCGTTTCAGAAAATTGTAGGACTTAGAGGTTGCAAAAAAACCACAATGACAGTGAAGTCTCAATTACCAAGTTTATTTCATGATATACCATTTACATAACCATAAATAAAACAGATTTTCAATCCTTACCCACATAATCACAATTATGTCCATTTGTTAGAGCTGCCTGATGAAAGACCAAATCAAGTGTGTTTCTCCGGGTTGTACATATTGCTCTCACTGAGTACGTCGTCTTAGAAAATACCTTTTAACACAGCGCATTAGAAAATTATGAAAATACAAACAAAAAGAAACCTCTTTTATTGGAACGCACCCTTCGTGCAACCCAAACAATCTCTCCTCTTTGTGGGGATCAAGGACCCTTTGTCGCCGACAATTTGTTAAAATTGCTCCGATTTACGTAGGCAGCATTAGTCAAGAGTGAAAGTGGAGTGAGTCCACAGAGCGTGGTACTGTCTCTGTGGCTCTCTGGGCAGAGAGGTGGATTATGTGGGTGCACAGCGCAGCCAGTCCTGCCGATGGGACTGAAGGATCAGAAACCTTTTGGGTATTTTTTTTTTTGAAGCACAACAAAAGCACTAAAACCAAAGTATGTAAATTCACCGTTGGGCACATGGCTCGGGCTGCACAACCTTCCTTGTACCGTAATGCGGTACAGAGTCAGAAATGTGTTTCCTTTTAACAATTTGCATTTGTTGCACACAATTATGCCGCCATTTTATTTTTCGAATCGAGATTTTACACACTGCCAAAAGGGCGGTGTCATTTCCTTCTGATTTACATAATGACAAATGTTGTCATCATCCAGATTTGACGGTGCCAACATGGCTGTGTCAGCCTCAGTGGTGCAGCCCTTCTCATCCGTTCTACCTATCGCTAAAACTACACAGTAGGCTGAAATGATGGTCTACAGAAAAACACATGTGGGGACGCTGTGGTTAGTAGCATCACAATGTGCTTTAAGAGGAGGAGGAGGAAGAGGAGGGCACCGCCGTAGCCAGTGGTAGCCAGCGGTGTCCTGCTCCCCGCAGAGCCAGGAAAAATAAAACGTGGACCCGGCCGTTACAAAAACCCAACGGTCCTCCAAAGAACTACAAACATGCAATAATAACAAACTGGCATCTCCCATCTCTGCCTAGTTGTACATACACGGGTAAGATTAGACACAAAGACAAAACGATTCACAGATTAAAAACATCATAAAACGTGTCTGTTTCCTGTCCCTCTCCCGACTTTTCTATCCCCAACCGCTGAACGAAAGAAAGAGAAACCAAAAAACAAAATGCTAGAAGAGTCCACTGCGCCCCCAAAGTAAAACTGTGTCCTTGACTTAAAACGTTTTTTATCAAATGAGGTTATCCGGGTTAAGTGCTGCGCTTTTATCATTGACGGATGGCAGGAAATGACACGGGGCATGGGGCAGGGAGGGCGGGTGGGTGGCCGGTGTGGTGGTGGTGGCTGGTGGGGTCCTTACTTGGCTCCCTCTGCAGGGGTGGAGGCTGCACTGCCGCCACCGCCGCCCAGGCCCAGGCTGGCGACCACGTGGTCCACCGCGCCCTGCAGGGGGACGACTACACTGTCCAGGAGACCCCGGAGCTCCGTGCTCACCTCGGCGGGGTCCACGTGGTTGTAGGCGTAGTAGAGGGAGGCCACGGCGGCCGCCAGTAGCAGCAGCCGCAGCAGCAGATGCAGGACACCCCGGCAGGCACCCCCGGCAGGCACCCGTTTCCCACCCAAGGACGCAGCGGGGGCGGAGCCTTTGGAGACGAACTCCGAGTAGGCGCGGTTCTCTGTGTGGACGCTGCGCTGGAGGAGGGACTGATCCAACCAGTACTCGCTGGGCTTCAGCGTTCGGCCGGCCGCGCCCCTTATTGGCCGCCTGCAGGTGGCGCTGATTAGCACAGAAAGAAAAACACTTGAAACAAAACTTGCTGCACAGATACAGCACAGAGTTGTTTTTTTTATGTGTTTATAACAATACTGTTTATAAGAATATTGTGTTAATGTACTACAGTACTATTACTAATTGTTTACATTTTATGTTTAGAAGACTACTGCAGGAGTGAACTGGGGAGTAAACATTCCATTGTACTTGTTACGTATGGCAATAAAGAAATCTTGAATCTTGACCTTTGGTCCAAACGCCAGGAAAGAGGCCGATATTGAACACTTTAAAATATATGAAATACTTTATTGAGAGATGCATTTTTAGCCAGATACAGCCGTGTTTAAATGCAAAAATGGCCCTTGCTAGGTTTCACATTCTGCATGAGGTAGAGGACAGCATGTGGTGTGAACAGCATTACCTGATGCCCGTTGGTGTGCTGATCTCATTGGCAAGGATATCTTCGACAACACTCTCGCTGCCTTTGGCCGGTGTCTGGTCGCCGCGAGCAAACGTTTCCTCCAACACATAATAAGAACATAATATTCAAAATGGCTTCTTCCTACAACACTGTAGCAGGGTGTCACAACTGACTGAAAAGCTTACCAACATTTTTTTTTTTTCTTAGGCTTAGATTCACTGTAGATTTGTAGTTTTATTTTTTATTCTAATTTTCTGTATTGTTTTATTCCATTGCGATGCAACCTCTGGTACAATAATTTCCATTGGGAGTAATAAAGTTTTATCTTATCTCTTATCACAAAACCACACATGTACAAGTCCCCATCTGGGTACAGTTTAACCATTCTAAAACCACTCTAAGATGGCGGCTTGGAGTGTACTTGTGGGACACCAGGTCATTGATTGAAACCCCCCCCCCCCCCCCATGCCCCAGCGGCACCAGAACAGAAGACGGTTCCAACCTTGGTCTGTCTTCTGCTGCTGGTCCTGGTGGTGACAGGGATCTTGCCGCGGCTCCTCACAGCTTTCTCCACGACAGGGACCGGCTCGGGAGCGGCTATCTCCTCTGGAGACCATGAAAGGCAACAGACGCATTGTAGAATAAAAGGCATGCAACCACACTGAAATTGAGGCACAAGGCTGAAAGGCAAAAGATGGTAAAACTGTGCTGAGCGATTAGGTAACCAGGCAGGCAGGGAGGGTAGGATAAGAGAGTGGATAGGGTGTTTGAGTCCAATACAAAAGGCTCCAACCCCATTGTCCGCAGTCAATCAATGGCCTATTGACAGTTTTTTTGTATTTTACACAGAACAAGCACAACACCAAAATAACCGTGCTGGCAATCATGTACAGTGAAGGACATCACCATTGTTCAACAAATAAGAACCATGGCAAATGACTTTACAGAATACATAAGATTTACCTCACAGCTATTCAGTGGAAAGGAGGGATGGACTGAGCACTATAGTGTGGTTCTTCAGAAATTAACATATCAGGATTGTTGAAAAACATTTAAATGAGGGCCCAAGCCTTGTGAAACTTTTTTTTATTTTAAATAAATCAAGTTGAAGGTGGTACATCATGGGTGTTTGAGCGATTGTGAGTGTAAGCGGGGCACTCCCTTCCTCCAAAGCATAACGGCACACCTGCTTCGCCAGGTAGGCGAAGCAGAGGCGTTTTGTTGTTGTCGTGAGAATAGATGCCTCGTGTGCAACACCAAGCAGAGAGTCAATGGGGTCTGACGTCTAACCCACGTTCCAATGCCCTCCAATACTGCCCTATGTCGTAAGTAATGCAGCATCTGCACACTTAAATTCATCACATATACGATCTAGGGTTTATTGTAAACAAGCACACAGTAGCTTTGCATAAGCGGGGTTGTGGCCACCAGAGGTACTGCAAGTCATACATATGATTTCCTCAGGTGTAGCCTGTGTCTTTGAGAGGAGGCTGCAGTTTCAGGACCACATTTGTAGGACAGCATTTCTAGGTCCCTAGCTTTTCATGACACTGCCTTACAGACAAATGGACGACAATTAGAATCAAATTCATCCGAATGTGAATCAAGTGGTCTTCATTTCACGTTAAAAAACGAATTCCAGTGTCTTGAATTGGACAGCTCAGCTAGCAAACATAATTTATGTTTGCTAGATGAGTTGTGTAGCCCACTATGATAGTCTTGGAGGCACTACATTTAGCCGTTAGCTTATGATAGCTTGCTGCAAAATCAACTGTTTGCTTATTAGTTTATGTATTTGTTTATCCGTCTTTCCCCTTACCAAGTTGAATTGTCAGACACAATGTAGTATTTGGGTGTAATAAACCTGTTACTCTATTGAAAAAAAACTAGGGTCCTAGAATTGAGGCCCTGACTTACTTACACTGCGTGTCTTACTTCTGGGTTTCCCTTATGCCAAGGTAGTAGACACACATGAACTAACTATGGCTTATGAATGATTGCGCTGGAAGACACTAGTTTAACATACCACATTTTATTCCTACCGTGTAAAGAGCTGCATTGTGTCAACAGGTTTTGTTGATGCCATGTTGAGCTGGTCTTGCTGCTTTCAGCGTTTCCAGTTAAATTGTTGAAACCAAATCCAGTTAAACTAAAGGCTCTTGCAAGTTAAATAATCCCTGGCCCATTGAGTCACAAAAACAAAGGGATATTTAGTTTCAACACTACAAAAACTATAAAGATAAGTCTAAAAACAACAACGGATGCGATATATAGAGGCATGCGCAATGCATTATGGGGGCTTTTACCGTCTTCCTTGTCGCTGTACTGGTCAGAGTTTGTGTTGCCGTTCTGGTTGCTGTCGGCCAGGGCGGTGATGTCTGGGGCAGCTTCTGGTGCGCTAGGAATGTCTGACGGGGGCTCATCCAGAACCTTCTGCAATTTCCTCTCGTACAACGTGCGAGTGGAAGCTGCGCAGAAATAAAGAAAAAGAACAAAGATACAGGAAATGCCACACAACCAATATCCTCTTACATTTAGGGCATTTGGCACTTTTATCCAAAGCGACTTACAAAGAGTGCATTTGTTGAAGGAGACAGCAATATATCACTGTGGTACATAAAGATAAGAATAGAGCAGGTTTCAAGCATTCATAGTTGCGAGTCTAATAGAACGAGTTTCATAATTGCTAGGTTGCCTGCATAATAGCTGGGATAAGAGCAGAAGTGCCATTCTCAGTGTTACTTTTAAATCACTGCTTAAAACATACTTTTACAGACTTGCTTTTACTACCTGATTACCTTTGATGTTTACTGCATAATTTCCTTGTTTTTACCTTAAGGCTGTGAAGCGCTTTGTAACTTTGTTTTTAAAAAGTGCTATACAAATAAAAGTTATTATTATTATTCTGAGCAGAATATTAAACTCCTCTGTGGGAAGAAATGTGTCTTTTTATAATTAATCTTCATTATTTGTATGCTTTTTTTATTCATTTACTAAATATATAAATTACATAACTCATTTTACAATTTTCATGAGAGACAGGAAAGAACACAATCTTAGAATCAGTTAAATGCATTACTGAAGGTCAAGGTTGACGTATTCAATTGAAAAAAGGAGAAAACTGAAAAATATACGAGTAAAAATATATATATACACACACACACACCACGAGTACAGTGCATATCTGGTTATGACTGAAAATGTATTTGGCAAACTGGTTAAGTATTGAAATCCCCATATAGTGTCAGCCTCTATCCTCCTGGAAACCAAACCTTACCCACGATGGGTCCAGTGTCCACGCCGTGCTTGGCCAGCTGTTCCCGCAGGTCCTCATCCGTCAGCTCCGTCACGTCTGGCTCCTCCGTGGCCCTGGGCCTGTCCGTCTTCCTGGCGGCCTTCTGGAAAGTGGTCGTGAGGGGTCATTTACAAGCAGAATACAGATACAGACCACATCAACATGACAGATCCACACACATAAAAGAACAACAACTCAAGATACGATGCACAAGAGATAAGATAAGATCGAACTATATTGATCCCGAAGGAAATTCTTATGCTAGGTTGAATAGCAATAGAATGAAATAATAGAGTAATAAACAGTATAGTAATAAAACAATACAACAGATTTACAAATGTACAGTAAGTCTAAGTCCTAGGAGAAGTATACAAATATAGGTAAGATAAGATATTCAGTCAGCAAAAACTATGAGTCATAAAGATAAGATAAGTACAAGATCGGTAGTAAAAAGGGGTGGTAGTAGTAGTAGTAATAATAATAATAATAACAATAATATAGTAAGAAGAAGTATTGCACATGATCTAAAGAATATTGTACATAATGATGAAAGGTAATGCAGCATGGTAATATTGCAAGGATTGTACAACCACACACAGACACAAACACACACACACAAACGCACTCGTCCTGAGCGACTTCTGTTGGAGACCACGGGGGTCGGGAGCTCGTCGTCGCTGGAGAAGGGGTCCGAGGGTGGAGGTGGAGGTGCAGTCTTGGTGGTGGTTGGTGTGTTGTTGAGCACCGTCAGGTTCTTGAGGTACAGCTGAACGTACACCTCCTTCCTGTGCTCCCCGGCCGGCAGCGGCACACTGTTGGCCGCCAGCTCGCTCTTCAGCCGCTCCTTGGTGAGCACCGTCGGGTCCTCCAGGAACTCTGCCATGGCTTCTAATTACACACAAAAATACAATAATAATAATAAAATTAAAATAAAAATAGAAATAATGCGATGTAATTAAATGTACCAAAAAAGGCGGGACCAGTCCTGCGTGGCGTCCCGCTATGCTAACAACGTAGCACAACAAATAGCTTATTAAAAACCCCGCGCTTTTAACGTTATTATAGCCGCCGCTAAACACACGCTTTATTTATTTTCGAATAAAAAAAAAAAAAAGTCAAGTCTACCTCTCTACGGCGTCCGTCTGCCGCAAGCGAAACTTCGAGTTGAATTTAAAAAATAACAACAAAATAGCATGAATGAACGGCGTTAGCTATTAACTAGCAACGCACCGGCCCCGCTAGCTTACTGCTCTCTTGTCTCTCTGGTCTCTCCCTGGTCGCGGCGGCGGCTCCGCAATGACAACGCGTCTTATTGGTCGCGTCGCGCTACAACGTCCACTCTGATTGGTCGGCACTCGCCACAAAGAAAGCGCCATTTGAAACGACACAATGCATCTTGTAATACGTTTAGAAACAGTGGCTTTTCCACTAGGAAATACACACATGTGTTCGAAAAGTTTGAGAATAGAGACCAATTTGAGATAGATTCACCGACACAAACTCAGGCTTTACAATATAAAAACATTAATACAATGTTTTTTAACTGACCTTCAGAGAGAAATATGCTTTCACTTTTGGCTTTAGAGGTTATCAGTACAGTCACAGAACAGAAAGTAATACTTAACCTACAATTCTGCTTTTGTACAGTGGAGGGCAGCATCAACTACTCCTTTATCCAACCTGCTAGGACTACATGTGTACCTCCTCTCTCTCCCCCTCTCTCTCAATCACTCTCACTCTCTCAATTAAATTACTGTACATTCAATTACATTCTCAATTCCAAGGAGCAGCTTTATTGGCATTTCTTTATTTCACACTTGCTTTGGCCATGTAAACCTATGTTTACATGGCCAAAGCAAGTGTGAAATAAAGAACTGCCATACAATAACTGCCATATATCTTTAATTGTACATACATTTGTTTTGTTTTTGTGTAAACAGAACTGTGGAACATTGCAATCAAATATATAAATCTCTTGATCTCCTCTTATCTTCTTTATCTCTCTCTCCTCTCTTTTCTTTTTCTTTTTGTCTTTCTCTTCTCTCTCGCTCTCTCTCGCTCTCTCTCTCACTCTCCCTGGCTCTCTCCTCCCTCTGACTAGCCTCTCTCTCCCACTGGCTTGGGTGTCCAGTTCAGTGCGTTTGGTCGCTTTTAAAGTCAAGCCAGTCTGCAGAGCTCTGTGGAGGGCCTCGTGTTGCTGCGGGGACAGGTCTGGGGTGGCCCTCCCACCTGTCTCTCAGACTCCTGCCTCTCGGGGACTTTCTGGGATGCTGCTGCTGGAGAAAACCAAGCAATTGATCCCCACCTCAACTCCAAACCACACTAAACACAGCACTTCAAGTATAGTTCAGCTTTTTCCATAGAGATTTTGCCAATGGAGCACAAGCATGAAAAAAAAAGTTGAGCCCTCGAGAAACACCTCTTAAGCTTTCTTTGTGTGTAATTTATACAGAAAATAAGCCATGGGCCAAGAATCATAGAAAGTGCCTCTTTAAGCATAACAGTCATGCCCTCTGAAAAATGATCAAAGTTCACTCGTTAATCGTCAACATTCACATTCTCAGGATAAGTTTATTTAAGAATCGAAATGACACACAAATAGGCGGACAGGGCCGTATACCTTGCACACCCCCCAACCCCACCCACAATTTTAAATAGAGATTTATTTAAGATCAAGGGGGGGTTGGGAAAAAAAACGGTGAAAATACATTTTCGTGGGCATGAAAACAAGAACACGCACAAAAGCAAATATGTTTTCGTAACCGTTGTATGACCATGTTTGCTGTTAAAATAACAACATTTTAATGATATATAGATTAAATGTTTGAACGCATGCACAGACCCTCAATGTGTGGGCCCATTACTACCTAATATAATGTAAATGCTGTATTATACAGAAAAGGTGGGTAGTGCCTTTTTTTTCACCTGCCTTGTAACTCTCCTATACAAGCAATACTTTAATAACCTCGGGCGGTGTCATTCTTTATTGCCAGACTAATTAAAATCTGTCCCTGTGTGGTCGTCCTGTGCCAGAAGGAAGGTGGGAGGTGGGCAGGGGGGTTTTAGAAGTGGAGGGCGTGGTGGAGCTGTTTCCCTGTGAGCTGAGATTTGTGTGTCCTGGCTGGGGAACAGCAGTAGTAGTGCTCACACAGTATATTTTCAACCGTTGACAATCCAAACGACGCTCACAGGACACACACTTAGTTGTGGACGTAACTCCTCGGAAGGAAAAGTGAGACCCCATTCTGGCGGCCACTCCGTGCCCATTTGGCACGGGAGTCCGCCCGCCCGCCCCTGCCGTCGGAGCTAAGTAGTCCTAAAAAATATTTGCGTTATTATTATTATTCTTATGATTTGAGCTTTGGGCCGTTTTGATTGGCGATTGGCTACAGAGAACACTGCACATGTCTTCACAGGGCCTTGGATTAAATATAGCTGTGTGTGTGCATGTGAGTGTATGTGCACATGTGTATGTGCGTGTGTGTGTGTGTGTGTGTTTAACTCCATGTAGCGAGTGAAAAAAGTCCCTCCGGAGGTGCCCGTGGGGTGCCACGTCTGATTATTCCAAGGAATACTTCATGTTGACCCTCCATTTTCTTCCTAATGTAATGCAGTCACATGTAATTATAATAAAGTCATGGTTGACACGCCGTTAACCGCCACGAGCGCCAAGCTACGGTGACCCGGCACACAAGCTCTGCTCACACACGGGCAGGCAGGCAGAGGGGAAGCTTCAACGCTGTAGATCTGTGTTTTCCACCTTGGAATTCAGGAGATCATGCACCCCATGTGCATAGCGAAGCAGAACGGATGCCAGCGAGCGTCCACATGTGCCAAACACAATCAGCGGCTCGGCCCAAACAGAAATCCATCCATTGTCCCCAAGCACAGGCCCCTGACCCTGCAACTGTAGGGCCTGCAGGAACTCCTCGCAACCCTATACTGTACTTCAACTATTAGTGGAACAGGCACGCTTTTACCCAGCCAGAAAATCCATCAAACTGGGATAGTGTTTATTATCTGACTTTCAACAATGGCGCGATATTCTGTCTTGTGTAATGTTTGACCTAAAACTAAAACAAACCCCAACAACTATAAAACCACATCGAGAAGATTTATAAGAGTGCAGGGCTTATTAAACTGCTAGTTCATGGTCGAAGCACGTCGTCTGTAAATGTCCATGACGGCTGTAGGGACGAGAGTGGCTCAGGATGAACTGGAGAGGTAACATCACACAGGTGACTGCCAGTCTCCAGAGTTAACAGGAAAGGAATATTTCCGTGCTTGACTTGGCCCAAGCAACCCAACAGACCTTCCTCCACTCAAACTGGTTCTGTCCGCATGTCTGCAAACCGCCGGTACCGGTACCAGGCCCAGGGGCCGTGGCCGGACGGCCAAGGCACTTCTCGTAAAGACCTCCTGTGATGTGTCCGGCGTTTACGTGACTGTCACTTGCCCGCCCGCCGAAAAATCCTTCACGGATGCCTTCGCTCTGAGGTCACGTCCCTCCTCCTCCTCCTCCTCCTCCTCGGTGGAAATGAGCAGGAACACTGCAGGGAGAGAGGTAATTAACCGGGACTTTTGAATGGAAAAACAGACAATCGGCAGACACCCACCCACCCACACTCCCTGGGCCTCCGATTGCTCCAGATCCAGGCGCAGGCCAATAGCCTAATGCATTCCGCCTTTCTGTGCGATTGTTGGCGCGGCTTAAGTTTAATTTTCAATTAAGCGTGGAAAAGAATGGTAAGTGGATCAAATCAAAACCTACAGCGGGCGCCCCCCCGGGGACCGTGGTGTTAGCTGTTTGGTCGTTGTAATTCCCCAACAGACGGCAATATAAAGGGCTCTTTTCTTATTCCTGGAGACAAGTCTGGGTGTTGGAAACCAGACGAGTTTACTGCAGCACGGGAGTGGATGTATATATTTCTTTAGGCTGCTAAAACGAAGTGAGCGAACAGCGAGTGCGCACGTTCCCTGAACCACCACGAGGCACTAATCTAAAACACAAACCTTTCACTTCCATCTCCTCGGCTTTAACCTGAATGGCTGGACCACGGGGGGGCGGGCATTGGTGGACAGTCTCGGGCGAACATTATTACAACACTATAACTCGCAGCTCGACTTGCGGCATTTGGCAACGCCACGCATTGTCACGTTTACTGTCCTTCAAGATGGTGGTCCTGGTGGGTTAAAAGTCACCCTAACTCATAGTTTTGAGTGGTAAAGGACCGCGGCGGGCGGGTTGGGGAGGGTGTGGGGGGCTATCGACACGCCAGAGCTGCTCCTCAGTGTGTGGTTCACCCCATGCCAGCGGTTGAAGGTCAACGGTGCCAAAAAACTGCTGGATTTTGGCCCAGCTCCCCCACCCCCCCTTGACTTCCAACACCTGATGTATCCAGCTGAGGTACAATAATTTGACACCTCTTAAGCAGCAGGGCTCTTTAGCATGACAACCACCGCTTTGTTTTATATATTCCCTGCCTATTTTGAATAGCAATGCAATATATATGTATGAAAAAAAAAAAGAAATACAGTCAGCAACACCCCAAACTGAGCTTTCAACCATTTTGGACGTTTGGCCCTCCACCCACCCAGCACCGCCCCCTTCAATCTCCGTTATCCCGCTCTTTGCTATGTGGGACTTAACGTACACTTTGCGGTAACCTTGGTAAGTTACCGTTTTTTTTCTTCTTCTTCTTCTTCTTCTTCTTCTTCTCCCCCCCCCATGCTCCATACTCGCTGTGCCGCTGAATAAAAGGCTTGTTCCTCTGCTGCACGCTTTGCGCTTGTTAAGACTTCAAGGACAGCTGGCTCCATCTGGCAGTCGGCATTCTGTGTGCCAGTGTCGGGTTAGCCGACACTCCTGTACTTAGGCTAATGGCGGCGGGCAGTTCGTCTCTCCCATGAGGAGCTCACCTTGGGAGGAAAAAAAATAATAATAAAAAAATAAAAAACCACCCTCCCTGCTCCCTCATCCCCAATCATAGGACCCCTCTCACCGGCCCACCCGATGAAACCATGGGCATAAAAAGAGGGGATTGTTTCACCATTGAGGCGTGTATAAGGGCAAATGAAAACATGTAATACGAATGCACTCCCCTGCGTTTGCCCTCCTCCCTGGATTCAATGAGACATTGAGAGTAAGGGAACGGAGTAAAAAACGTTGCGCGCGGTGCGAAAACACACGGCATCAGCGTGGGCCTTGATAGTATCACCTCGGCTTTCGGGGGACGTAAACATTCTGATAGATTATTTTAATAGGCCACGCGCCACCGGAGGATTTGGACTTTTGGTTGTATTAACGTTTATTGACTTGAACACGTTTGTAGACGTTGGTTGAAATATTGGATTTAGTGAGCAGTTCTTCTGCTGTACTTGTTGAAGTACATTGGGGGAATACCTACGTGGTAGTTGCTTATAAACAGTGAAAACATAAGACTCAAGACTGTGTAATAAGTGTATTTACTCAAGACGCAACACTTGTTCTTGTTTAACTGTTCTTGTGTTTAGCCCACACTCAAAATGCATGTGCACTGAGACAACTTGTACAAACTGGTTTGCAAACAATGGCCAAACTATCAAACTTTGTCCTTTTATGCTTTGATATATCGCTTTAATTATATATAATCCTGTCCTTGTTTTATGATGAATGACTTTAATTTAGAGCCATCACCAGGCCTGTACCACACAGCACTAAAACATTTGGGTGAAGATGAAAAAACTATTTTGATGATTGCGATACCATCTATCTGTGAGACCTGTCTAGTCTGTATTAATGCTTGTTTTCTACTGGATGGAGCCAGTTAGTCAGTATATCCTCCAATTTTATTCACATGATTTTTCTTTTTTAAAGAATCTGTGATGATTAAGAAATACACATTCTAAAACAAATGTATACAAGGAAAACCCATTTGTATATGTATTAGGCTTTTAAATGATTGCTTTCACACACACACACACACACACACACACACACACACACACACAGACACACACACACACTATCACTGTTATTGTTGGCATAATATGGCTTTACCTTGTCAACTGTATGCCTCTAATTGGGACCTGTAATCAGATAACACATAAACATCTAGACCCGCACAGGTGACACAAGCAGTGAGTGCATCCCAGAGCCGCACCCCCCCTCCCCAGTGGAAACCTAAACACTGTTTTAAGAATGAAGAGGTTTCTTGCAGTTTGTTGCTAAATTTAGGCGGGCCCCGGTGGGAGGCGGGCGGGCCGGGCCGGGCCCCGGAGCCATTTTCAACAAAGATGAGCTCCAGGGCCCGGCCCCTGGCTCCCAGCGGGTGGGGGGACTGCCGGTGGTCCAACCTTTCTCTTATGCACCGGCTCTTGTGCAAACACTCGAAAATCCTGCGGTCGCCTGCAGCATGGCAACCCGCGAATGGACTCACTGTGCAGCCGTACACAGGTACGGTGTGTTGTCTCTCCTCCGCCTCACTCCATCCACCCCCCCGCCCTGCTCACCTACCCACCCACCACCACCGCCACCTCCCCCCTCCCAGAGGCCTGGGTGGGGGTCGGTGGGGTGGGGGTGGGGGGGCGGTGACAGGCCTTGATGTGTGGAGCCCGGACCCTCCTGGGAACTCCTGGTGGGGGCAGTGTTGGACGTGGGCTCCTGCGCCCTCTCCAGCTGGCAAATGTTCTCAGTCAAATTACATTTAATTGAATTCCAGGATTTTATGGTATATCTTTTATGGTATGTATTATTTATGGTAATGATTGTTGTACAAATGTTGGCTTTGGACGGCGGATTTTGTTTTGGATTGTTACCAGTTTTGGTAAACTCTCGGTAAAGAGCGAGACATTGATAACATTTGTTTTCAAAGTGCAAAAAAAATGTAGAATAGCCTATGTAATTATTTACATTTTCCAGAACTTTCTATAATACATCTTCAAGGCAAAGGCGAGGTCCACGTGGTTTAATTTACCCTTATAGCGCTTTTAACATTATTGTTTAGATTTCTATATGGCATCCCACCATCATCCACCCCAGTTAGATTTTTATTATTTCCTTTCATTCCTGAAAGGAAGGTTTTCCTAGTTAATGAAATGAGCTGTTTCTACCCTGCTATGAGCCCTCTGTGATGAGTATCCATTAGGTACAGAAGACCACCTCCTAACCTAGCCTTAGTATTCTGTGTATTTTGGTCCAATATCTGCTGGATACGCTTGTATATCTAATAATCTGTATCGATATGTCGGTATTGTTATAATGTCTCCATTTTGTCGTATATGTCTGTATATGTATGTCAGTGTCAAGTATATTGATTTATATTTTGTTAATAAATTGTAATATATTGCCCTTGTGTAACGGTCAGGACATATTTGACCGTTGGAATGGTGCTTAATGAATGATGTTATGGTTTGAGGTGAACCTTGTGTGTTTATCTGTTCAGAAACACAAGGGGAAACAGGGCAGCCACCATGGATCCATGGAGCTCTGTTCGTGCACTACCCTTCCCCGCCTCCCCCCCCCACCGCCCCGACCTCCCCCCCACCTCCCCTACACATGGAGATCATAATTTGGGGGGAGGCTCGGTGGCTACCTGAAAGGACCACAGGGGTGGCGGGTAGCAGGGCTGTGGCTTTCTGGGCTTCTTAGTAGTGCAAGCAGAAGGATTTACGGTAACTCTCAGACAAGCGTTCACAGCTTGGACTCTTGGCAAGGGTTCCAATATTGTCCCTGGCCGGGCATCAAAACCCACTGAACCCACCAGAGGACCAAAAGCACCTACACAAAACCCTAGGATGTTTGAATGATAAATCTCTGACATTTAGCGGGCAGGATTGAAAGAAGAAAAAAAATCTAAATGTTGGGCCTGGTTGGGGATATCAATTTTAATTTTAATTCACGGTCAGAATGCAGAATACTGGGTGGCTGGTTGGGGCATCGGTCGTCTCCTGGCTCGATCAACATTTCCTTTCTCTCTTTCAGGGGCAGAATGTTCTTCTTTCCCCGCAAATTCAGCATAAGTGATATAGTTTAAAAACAACCCTGGGGTTTATATAGGGAAGGTGACAAATGCCCTGTATTAAGTAAGTATAAGACTCTGACAATGATGGTCTTCTAGTTTCTGTTTTTAACATTTGTGCGAGGGAATGTGTGTTTCGCAACACAAACGTGACGGTATCACATTTCTGTGCCTGCGTGAGATCGATATCGCCGTCAGTCGGGACGTATGGTTTTGATACAAGAAAAGCCGGTTCAGTGAAATTCCGTTTAAAATGAGAGAAACGCAAGTGCCAAAATACGCAAAGAAACTAAAACGTTAAAAACACATTTTAGCAGCGCATTGATGGGGCTATTTATGTGTTTTCTGGAGTTTTTACACCTGCTACAAAATCACTATATAACTTTATATTTCCAGATTCCTTTTACAATAAGGGCAAGTTTAACAGTGTATTAACAGTATTTGTAAAGCATTTAAACAGCCCCCTCACTGTTATTAATGCCAAGGGCATCGAATTATGCCCGCGCTGAACCAACACGGAATCTAAGGTCAGCTAATGCTGTTAGCATTGGGAGAAAGACTGATTACCTTGCTACTCTTTGGTTTTGGCGGGCATTTTGTTTTTTTGCAAGTGTAAACGTAGGAGCGCTTTTCTCGTCGTCCTCGTCTTCTGCGCTCATACCCCGCTCGCCCCTCAATGGCAACACTTAGATGATGCTCAGAAGAGCCAGACCAAACATGCCACAGCATCCCACAGGGGATAGTACACACACACCCACACACACACACACACACACACAAACACACACACACACACACACAGCACACACACACACACACACACACACACACACACATATGCACACACACACACAGGCACTGAACACACGCACACACACACAGACACACAGAGGCCTGCACATTCTTCTGCATGCAATGTGACCCAGGCTGGTTTTTCACCAGCTCGTCACGGCGGTAGAACCAGGAAGAGGAAACCGTTGTCACCTCGTTCGAGCTATAGCTGTTATGGTTTTTCACCATGGCGACCGCTTTCACGTTGGCCAATGTGAGACGATGTAATGGATGAACGGGTCATGCATGGGGGGAGACAGAGGCACGCTTATACTGTAAAGGAGAGAGAGAGAGAGAGACAGAGAGAGAGAGAGAGAGAGAGAGAGAGAGAGAGACAGGAAGAGAGAGAGAGAGAGAAAGAGAGCGAGATAGAATAGAGGTAGATAGAGTGAGACAGATTTGAGTGAAAGCATGTTTGAGTTGCTATCCCACACACACACACACTGCGTCAATATTGTGTTACGGTGTGATGGTCTCAGAGAAGCCACACTAACATTCAGGCACACACCAGGGTCTCCCATAGAGTGTGTGTGTGTGTGTGTGTGTGTGTGTGGGGTTTAATGGAAGGCATCACAGAGCGAACGGAGCCGATCGACAGGTAGATAGCAAAGCGTTTAGCCACAGGGGGCACCTGACGATCGAGGCTTAATTTCATATCATAAATCACCCGAACAGTCGCTCGAATACGAAACTACCTGAGGTGAATACAATGAAAGGTGGCCTTGTACGAATGTGCAAGCAAAGCAGGTTGTCTGCGCACCCACCCACCCACCCACCCATGTGCATGAACACACACAGACAGACACACCACACACACACACATGCACAACAGTGCTTTCCGAACCGAATTTTCCAATAACATCTTTTCCACTTCCCCTCCCTTTTTTTTTTTGAAGCAGGTCTTTGTTGGACAGCATCATCAGAGACTCGGATTAAAAAGGAAACACTGTACGACATTCAATATGTCCGCGCTTGTCATCAAATGAAACTCATGTTGAATAATGCTTGTTATGACTGCCGCTGCCCGTGTCCGCCCACTCCGTGCCCGGCGAGGAGGGACAGAGCAGAGGAAGTCTTTCAGTCTGTCAGGCAGTACTTCATCTCAGCAGGCTATCAGGCCCGGGCCGTCCTGGTGGACAGGAGGTGGAACTGCAGTTGGCCATCACTGTATATATATACAGTATATATACAGTATATACAGCATAGAATTAGTAACTAGTTCCTTTTCGGGGTAACCAGTGAATATGCAGTTAGTTAATCAACGTTCCCCAACACTGGTGTGGGTATGTATTTATATAAGTTAAATGTTAGCCCGTACGTTCATCCATCCATTCATCCATCGGTCCATCTCATATAGTCCTTCGCTCACAGAAAGCAATATCAGGAGCGAAGCAAGGTTTCCCGTCACTAATAACCTAAACATCTGTACCTCTGACCACAGCCCATATAGGCACAGCCACACACATACACATACACACACACTCACACTCACACCTCCAGGTCACCCCACTTAGCATCGAAAACCCCCTATTCCTGATTAAAACGGGCTTATCCACGGCACAGGGCCAACTGTACGTACCTGCTGAAACACATTTCAATAAATTTTAATATCCGTGGCCACTTTGCCCACATGAGAAGAATGTAATGAATTAGCAATACCAACAAAAGCAACCCCCCGAAAAGCCTCTTACATTTTTCTTTATTTAATGAATTACCGTCGACCACACAATGAAAACAAAGGTGGCAGGTTTATTTTTCTGCGGTGCGGGCGTTTCAGCGGGCGATTCTTCACCGGTCGCCACCGCCTTCAAAGTTTCCTCAATCAAGGGTCTCGGCGAGCCGAGTGTGAATACAAGAATACTGTTTATTGTACCTTTCTCTGCACATTTGTTAAGAACGCACGACACATTTTCCGAAAAATAACGTCAACAAAAAAAACACGGGTGCACTTAAAATAAATACCATCACATTTGCGCATTTGGATTAGATTTAATAAGTTGACTCAATGCGTTAAAATATGCAAGTTTATTTACTCAAGTCCAAAAAATTTCGCTATTGCAGCGACTGACTTCGTAAAAATAACACACGATATCGAGAAAGCCCTGCTACGCTACACAGCATATACAGTGCAGTGACGCGGTCATTCACTCCATTAAAACACGACTATGCAACCTGCAAATAACAATGTTTTGTGTTTCACTAAGTTAAGACAAATAGAGCAGCGACAACAAAAAAACAAAAAATGCATGGCTTAAGTTTTGCTTGTTCCATTTCCACGGTGTTGGCCGTCCGGGGTGCAGAAGATGTTTGTGTGTTTGTGTGAGTGTTTATGTAAATGGGGGTGTATATGTGTGCATAAGTGGCCTGTGTGTGGCCAGAACTCGCCGCGCTGGATCTTGGCCCCCGGCTGTGGCTGGCGTTCCTCATGTCTGTAAAGAAACAGCTGGAGGCAAAGCCAACACCGGGGGCTGCTCGGGAGCGCCCTGCCAGTAGCGACCAGATTCCAGAACTTTCCACACACGCACACACACACACACACACACACACACCACACACGCGCGCGCGGGTCCTCGCGTCGCCATGCCAACAGGGCCCCTGGCAACGGTGCCACCCGGCTTGTCCGATCCACACACACACACACAACAGATGCGTGTGCACACACACACACACACACACACACACACACACACACACACACACACACACACACACACACACACACACACACACACACACACGCATAGGCATACACATGTAAATGCACAAGCACAAGCACACACACACACAGGCACACATGTAATGCACATGCACATGGACACACATGCAGGTGTACACACACACACGCACACACATGTAATGCTCACGTGTGTGTGTCCGTGTGTGTCCGTGTGAGACCAGAGAGGTGGTCCGTAAGGGTACTGCAGGCTGGTACAATGAGGGCTAACCCTATACACAAGCCTATCTCCTTTAGGAGACTTTTATTTAAGATTCAAGAACTTTATTAAAGTGTTGAAATGATCCTATCAGCGTTCATAACAAGATTCAAGACGTTTATTTGTCTCGTACACATACAGGATGTGCAGCGAGTCACTTGAGATTGGCCGGCCGTATACAGCATGTAGTATCTCGGGGATCGAACCCAGTACCTTTCCGCGCAATTATAAGCCATAACAAGGGGGTTGATCTCCGTAATTTAGTAGTACACGCACCCCTGGACACGGGAAACATCAGAGAAGACACACACACACACATGTGCACATGAAGCACATAAACAACCGTTCTGTTAGGAACCGGTCTTTGTTCGTCGCTCGCGGCAAAGCGCTCCGTGAAACATACGAATGTCGGAAGCACACACACACTGCGCACAACACCTGAACACACACACACACACAGCACACACCACACACACACACACACACACACACACACACACATGCACAACAGTGCTTTCCGAACCGAATTTTCCAATAACATCTTTTCCACTTCCCCTCCCTTTTTTTTTTTGAAGCAGGTCTTTGTTGGACAGCATCATCAGAGACTCGGATTAAAAAGGAAACACTGTACGACATTCAATATGTCCGCGCTTGTCATCAAATGAAACTCATGTTGAATAATGCTTGTTATGACTGCCGCTGCCCGTGTCCGCCCACTCCGTGCCCGGCGAGGAGGGACAGAGCAGAGGAAGTCAGTCTTTCAGGCAGTTACTTCATTCGCTGTTGTTCT
The DNA here is from genome assembly GCA_002895965.2 of Coryphaenoides rupestris. Taxonomy (NCBI): domain Eukaryota; kingdom Metazoa; phylum Chordata; class Actinopteri; order Gadiformes; family Macrouridae; genus Coryphaenoides; species Coryphaenoides rupestris. The sequence continues at coordinate 111,671 of PIJE02000588.1, read as the reverse complement.
GTCGGAGGGGGTTCAGGCAGTTCAGCGCTGGGTTCTGTTGTTGGGGTGTCAGGTCTCGTACGAGGTGTACCGCTGCGCGGCCGGCGTTCCGACGGAGGCGATGAAGGGAGTTGGCATGGCTGATGGGGAAGGTCGTTTTCTGGCTCAGTCTGTCCAGGGGGTGTTCACGCATGTTCAGTTCTACTTCATCTTGCACGCAGAAGGCTGATGTCTACTCAGAGTGTTTCTCGGCGATCGCCATGCCTCGGCTCTGTGGACCAGGCAGGGTGCGAGGATCTTGGAGCTGTTGTGGCCCTTATGTGGTGGGTCTTTTTCAGGCAGTCGGCGTTGGTTGTAGTATTACTGCTTATTGAGATTCTGGGATGCTCACCTATCGTTATGCAGTGGCAGTCTTTGTGACGTGGTTTGTCTTCACGGTTTGATAAGTGGTCGGTATGCGGTATTGCTTGTGGTTTGCTCTGCTTTATATTTTGCTAGCTAGATAGAGACTTATTTAGGTAGCAGATCTAGGTTGATCTTTTTTTGCAGCTGGTGATTTCGGGCTTTGTTGCGGGGCAGCGGTGGGTGTGTCTTTGTAAGGCAGATTGGAGTAGGTTCCAGTTAGGTGTATGATGTTTTTTCTCTGTATGTGTTTATCGCTGTCGTTATCACGCGGCAATGACGTTGATGGTTGCGAGGGTGGTGATGTCTGATTGTTAGCCGATGAGAGGATTGATACATGCTTCAGCTTGTTAGGCGTTCACTTCATTCTCTGGTGAGGTGGTGTGTCGTGGGAGTGGGCTTCGGCAGGTTGGTGCAGTCGTGGGGTCTAGTTAGTTCGAATGTGGAGGTGGTTGTGTTCAGAGGGGCCCATATCACGGTCCCAGTTCGTCGATTACTAAGGTCGTCTTTGTGTGCGGTCTGCCGACTGCTAGAACGCGATTCTAGGGATGTGAGGCGCGGTCGTCGTCAGGAGGAGCATGATTGGTTTTTGCGCGTTGGTGTGATACTACTGCGAGTGATGACTGTAAGGATAGATCTGTACCTCTGCACCACCTTCTCGTCCGCATATCAGGTCGGGGTTTACGCCGATCTAATCTCATAGCTGCGCATGACAGCGCCGGGCGGCAGGCGGGGCTGTTTGTTCTGTGTGCGGGAGGCTGCGGTTCAGGGCCTTGCAGCAGTTTTGTTGGTAGTCGTGACGGCACAGCCACACACATACACATACACACACACTCACACTCACACCTCCAGGTCACCCCACTTAGCATCGAAAACCCCCTATTCCTGATTAAAACGGGCTTATCCACGGCACAGGGCCAACTGTACGTACCTGCTGAAACACATTTCAATAAATTTTAATATCCGTGGCCACTTTGCCCACATGAGAAGAATGTAATGAATTAGCAATACCAACAAAAGCAACCCCCCGAAAAGCCTCTTACATTTTTCTTTATTTAATGAATTACCGTCGACCACACAATGAAAACAAAGGTGGCAGGTTTATTTTTCTGCGGTGCGGGCGTTTCAGCGGGCCGATTCTTCACCGGTCGCCACCGCCTTCAAAGTTTCCTCAATCAAGGGTCTCGGCGAGCCGAGGTGTGCGGGACGGGGGTGGGGGCGCTCGGGGAAGAGCAGAGCACCGGGGGTGACGGGGGAGCGGTCCAGGTCGGAGACCGCGGGGTGGCGAGG
>PIJE02000588.1:102500-105000 GCA_002895965.2 Coryphaenoides rupestris | reverse complement strand
CCGACTCTAAAATGAGTGAGTCGTGCGGCTCAAAAATCAGGGTCAGAAACGGGTTGTCGTACAGTCTATACCTGGCTTAACACACACACACACACACACACACACACACACACACGCACAGCACACACAGCACACCAAAGTACTGACATTACTTTTTTTTTCATCCATGCGAAAAAAACATGTGCTTGATCTTGATGAAGTAAATGTTCAAACGTGTTAATTCACTAATGAGCAGTGAGCCCATTAGACGTTGGATTACACACTCCGAGCCAGCAGATAAATCAACACACACACACACACACACACACACACAGCGAGCGCAATCCAAACACAGCCCAAGCCACCTGCCAGACGGCTTGTTTTCTGTCCCTCCCTCGGTTTCTTCCAACCCGTCCGCNNGCCGGTTTTTTTCTTCCATACCCGTCCAAAATCTATTTGAGAAGTGTCTGTAGGGTGGGCGGCTCACCATCTCGTTGGCCCAGGGGTTTTTGGGCGAACCAATCGGCACCCCCGCCACCCCTGTTCTTTCCGTCCCGCCGCCCTCCACCACGCGCACCCCGCCCACGCCAGCCCCAACCGCCACCACCCCCACCCCCACCGCCACCGCCGCCACCGCCGCCACCGCCACCGGCCTTGTAAAGCAGAACGGAAGGAAGGCCAATGCCCATGACTGTTGTTGTACGCGGGTACCGAGCGGCCTCACAAACCCTGTGACACCACAACGCTTGGCTCCCGCCGGCGCTAATGTGTGAGCAAAACCAACACGGGCTTTTAAGGAGTGTGCCTTGAAAGGGCTGTAAATAAAGCAGCACTGATTCAGAGCCGGGAACCACACACACACACACACACACACACACACACACACATGCTTGCACACACACACACACACACACACACATATACCCCTTTGCCCCCATGCAAGTCATTGGCTTGAGTGGATGTTGTCGGAAAAAATGAGGCGCCCCGCACACACTCACGCACACACTCACACACACACTCTCTCTCTCTCTCTCTCTCTTACACACATACACACACACACACACACACACACACACACACACACACACACACACTGTTACACCTGTCTCTCTGTTTGTTTGATGTGAGAATAACACAGCAGAGAGTGTGTGGGGTAGGGGGGGGGGTGCCGATTGGTCGAACACACTGGGCGGTGGTGAGCAGCCAATCTGCTTCATGGATTTTGGACGGGTTGGAAGAAACCGAGGGAGGGACAGAAAACAAGCCGTCTGGCAGGTGGCTTGGGCTGTGTTTGGATTGCGCTCGCTGTGTGTGTGTGTGTGTTGATTTATCTGCTGGCTCGGCGTGTGTAATCCAACGTCTAATGGGCTCACTGCTCATTAGTGAATTAACACATTTGAACATTTACTTCATCAAGATCAAGCACATGTTTTTTTCGCATGGATGAAAAAAAAAGTAATGTCAGTACTTTGGTGTGCTGTGTGTGCTGTGTGTGTGTGTGTGTGTGTGTGTGTGTTAAGCCAGGTATAGACTGTACGACAACCCGTTTCTGACCCTGATTTTTGAGCCGCACGACTCACTCATTTTAGAGTCGGGCCAAATTTCAGCTGTCAATTTTGGCTTTACATCGCAGGCAATTTATTTGTACAGTAGGAGTTGGAATTAAACAATATGATTTAAAAAATGTATGCCTGGCTTAGAGAACCAGCGTGGAGTTAGAAGTCGATCACAATACTTAATGCGCTTCACCGGGATGGGCCTATATTTGACCTTTGAGCTTGAAGCCATACATGTAATCACCAAAAGCAGAGCCATGTGTTCTTTTGAGTCTACGTTTAGGTGAATGGGTGTGAATGTTGCAGCTTTTAAATCAGGGCAGGCTTCACATTCGAATGTGTATATTACAAAAATGGCCGGCGTCTGCAAGTTTCTCCACGTAAAAGAACCCAGACGCAGGTTTTTCCCCCAGCGTTGTCACCGTGGATGTGTGGGTGCCACAGCAGGCCTAAAGCAGGTGTAGCAGCTCATAATGATAATTACAGTTCTGTTCAACTTAAACACACCGGGCGGCTCTACCGGCACGCGGACATGTGCCCGCCGCCGGTAGAGTAACCTACATTGTCCATTTATACGTGCCGGGCTCTCACTTAACAGTTAAAATATTAATATTATGAACTACACCTGTGTTTACTTTGCGCTGTCACCTCTTCCACCTATATATGTGAAAGGGTGCAGTGCACGATATACCTCCCCGTTCCCCCCAGTCAGCTTTGATATCCTTCTCCCACCCCCAGCCCCCCCGGTCACGGGAACGTTATAAAAAACATAACAAGGTTCCCGCAGTTTCTGCAGAGAGGCAGAAAATGAAGAGGTGAAAGCTGAGCGTGCCGAGTGCTGTTCTCAGTCACTGTGCCCCCGGTGAGCGGTGCGCGGTGCACGGTGGGTGGGTGGCCTGCCCTCCCGACCATGCGTGGATAAAGCTGTCCAGAGGCTGCATCCGCCGACCTCCTCCTCCGCCTCC
>PIJE02000588.1:72500-100000 GCA_002895965.2 Coryphaenoides rupestris | reverse complement strand
GTGACGTTTTATCTAACCATGGCTGAGGAGGTGCAGAGAGAGATGGAGAGAGGAGAGGAAAAGGGGAGAGAGGAGGGAGATTGGAAGAGGAAACAGCATGGAGAGAGGAGATCCGAGAAAGAGAGAGAGAGAGAGAGAGAGAGAGAGACCGTAGGAGAGGATAGAGGGAGGAGAAAGAGAGAGAGTAGAGAGAGCGAGGGTTGAGTGAGAGGAAAAGGAGAGACATTTTGCAAAAATAAAAGTGGTAAGGGATTGAGTGGTCAGTTCAGTTTATGTGTGAGAAAGAGAGAGAGAGAGAGAGAGAGAGAGAGAGAGAGAGAGACAGAGAGAGAGAGATTAAGAAAGAGAGAGAGGAGAGAGAGAGTTTGGTGGTGGGTTTGTGTTGCTTGGCCACCAGCCAGCAGGTTATGGTAATGTTTTGGGTGATAGAGGTCAGGGGGCACGGGGGGGGGGGGGGACGATCATCGGCGGTGGCTGTGTGGTGGTGACTGTGTGGGCTTTCAGGCCGTGTGTCCAGCTGGCCTGGGGTCCGCCTCTGAGGTCAGGAGCCTGAGGGGTGGGAAAGTGGGGGTAAGCTCAACACCACTGGGAGCAGTCTTGTGGTTCTTGGGTTGTGGAATGGAGGGTGGAGGTGGTGGTGGAGGTGGAGGGTGGAGGTGGTGGCAGGGCGCATGGATGTGCCAGCGCGTTGCAGAGAGGAGAGAGGAGACGAGATGAGAGAGGAGAGGGAGAGGAGGGGAGACAAGGCAGAGGCCGCAGAGAGGTAGAGAGGAGGGAGGAGGAGAGGAGGGGAAGAGGAGAGAGAAAAGAGGAGACGAGGGGGGGGAGAGAGAGCCACAGTCAGACAGCAGCGGGCGAGCATCCATCTGCCAGGGGAGAAATGCTAATGTGGAGGCCACCACATGAGTCCAGGACGGTCAAAACCCACACAACCAGACCCTCAACCAGATCCCTCATTCCACACACACACACACACACACACACCACACACACACAGGACACGCACACACACACACGCAGACACACATATGAGCACACACACGACACACACAAACAAGCACACACACACACACACACACACAACACACACACACACACAACATGTATGTGCAGACACACACACACACACATGAGCCCACACACACACACACGTATGTGCACAGACACACACACACACACACACACACACACACTGAGCGCTAAGATAGGGTAATATTAGGATCGTAGTACGACACAACCATGGGGCACGTGACTGAAGTGAGAGTGGGCTTATCCATTTCCTAGAGATTTAGGCGAAGGCTCAGCTAAAGCTTGGCCCAGCGCAGGAATCATTTCATCTCATAATGACACTTTGCAGGCCAGAGGGTCCTGTGGCAGATACTTCCTGTACCTGCGCTGTCGAGCGGAGTCTGAACAACACACACACTATTGTCCCGGCAAGGTGCACTCCGACTCACCGGCTCCAGCGGCCAGCCAGACATTTATGGTATCATTAAAAAATTCCCCCTGAATTAAGAAAAAAATGACGTTGTAAATGCGAGGTCCACCTCCTCCTCCTCTACCTCCTCCTCCTCCTCCCCTTCCGCCTCCTTCTCCACCTCCTCCTCTGTGAGTGTGGTCTTGCATGGATCAGCGTATATCACAAAGCGAGCCAAGCAGGCTACACAGTGCGTCACATGATGTACGTGTGTGTGTGTGTGTGTGTGTGTGTGTGTGTGCGTGTGTGTGTGTGTGTGTGTGTGTGCATGTGTGTGTGTGTGCTCTATACTGTACATTCACATGTGTGTGTGTGTGTGTGTGTGTGAGTGAATGAATGAGGAGGAGGCAGAGGAGGAGGCTGTGTTTGGGTAGCCCTGAATAAGCATGAGGTCATGCTCAGGATGTGCAGCGACTCGGGCGAGAGAGAGAGAGTGAGAGAGAGAGAGAGAGAGAGAGAGAGAGAGAGAGAGAGAGAGAGAGAGAGAGAGAGAGAGAGAGCACAGACGCATGACCCATCTCTGACACGTACACTCAACCTGTATTGTGCACCGAATAAAATTTACTGCAAAGAAAACTTGACCATTCAAGTACAATTTGGATCAAAAAAAGGTCGACTGTGTGTCCTGCATCAAATAATAATAATAATAATAATAATAATAATGTTCTGAATTTGTCATTGTTGAAAAGTAACACACTTTTCATCGAGTGGGCCCAGTGACAGAAAAGCTGTTGTTTTAAAAAATAATAATAAACTGTTCTGTCTGACAATTTTGGCTATTTCCTTTCTGTAATGGGACATGGAAAATAGGTTTAAATGTTATTCTCAATGTCCTGTCATGCATGTACACGTCAGTGTAAAATAAACGTGATGTGACGCATATTTGGCTTCACAACACCTTAAACAAATGTGAACTGTGGATGTAAAGTATAGTTCAAATTAGTCAAGATCAGCTTATACACGTATTCTTCTTATTGCAAACACGCACAAATGCACGTCAAAACAACACTAAAAGCTCAGAAAATGGCCGACTTGCAGAGATAAAAGCCAGAGGGTTTGACTTACTTCCAAGGTTATCCCTTAATATTAGACATATTCCCTTTTCCTTATTTGTTGCTAATTTCCTTACACTATGCAGTATGTTTTCTACATTTGCTGTACACATATATGACCTTGAAACAGTGTATGAGAGAGGGGACAATGATAATTTGACACTTAAATTCGTACAATGAAACCTTGGAAGCCCCACTAGAACATAACTATGGCTATACAAGACCATTCTCAGCAATTCAGCAAAGAACTGTTGAAATCCGTTATGAAGGAGTTCGTGTGTGTGTCTGTGTGTGTGTGTGTGTGTGGAAGAAAGCGCATTCCACAAGTGACAGTTATGATTAGTAGGTGTGAATGACGAGCAGAACGCGTGTCCAGTCCAACATGACTCGGTGCGCAACTTTGCAACCAAAAGGAAAGGCAAACCTCGGCTGAACTCGCCCGAACGGAGACGGAGAGGCCCGCGCTCCTGTCTATATTTCACGGCCGAAAAAACCATTAAGGGCCGATAGTAACTCGGTGAAGGCCCGTTTCTCATGCGAGGTTTTTCCGAAGAAACTAAAAGCGTGCGCCAAGCCCCCCGGAGCCAAGAAGAGCACCGATCACGGAGCGGTCGTTACGGAACGCGCTAGAAACCAAAACGTATACGGCTTTGTTTTGTAACAGCCGAGGAGTTACGCAACGGTGTTTGGCACCCGCATACGCACTCCCGATAAATCTGTCGGCGCGTTGGAGAAACGCACTGAGGTGTCGGATTTGACCGATTGACCGATTTTGATTCATATTTTGGTTCCTATCGAGTTGCTAGTTGTATTTTTTGCTTACGCCGTCGGTTTTGCAATATCTATGTTGCTGTGATACGGTTAATTAACACTCATAGCGGTTAATTAACGCTCGAAGTAATGCCTATTGAAAGTTAATTACTCCGGTTCTAAAGTATTACAACAAGGATGGCGGATACTGAAGCGTAAAAGTCCCACATTAAGAATCAAACCTCCACAACCGAAAGACCAAACACCAAATAAATCACCATGAAAAGCAACACAGGGTTTTATTACACAAAATTGCATTCCGCTGGGTTGCAACAACAGTAGAATTAATGCAACACCTTCTAAAAATAGGTGGATCCGTTTCTCCTTCATACCTTTAACACGCTGGGGTCTTTGGGGGGGGGTTAAAGGTGGAGGGGGCTGGTGGGGTGGGGTGGAGGGGTAAGACCTGAAAAAACGTGAAGAAGAAGAAAAAAAGAACTGTTCGAGCCTCCCCAGGGCTTGCGGTGGCTGTTTCGTTTGCACGCCGTGTGTACGTGCAGTGTGTGAAAAAAGGATGAAAAGCGGGTAGGAATATACTGTTCTATGTTAAGTGTGCAATTTAGCGTGAATCAAAAGCAGCTTTCCTGGCTCCCAGGCTGCACGCTGCTGTCTGCCAGGAAATGGGATATTTTTTTTTTCTTTTGCCAGGTAAAAGTCTTTTGCAGAATGGAATCGAATGAGGTATTTTGTTCCCCCTCCCCCCCCCCCCCCCCCCCACCCCACACACACCCCCGCCTATCCTGAATGTTGGAGGTCAGGAACGTGGAGAGCTGAATATTGGAGACCCCATGCTGAATTTTCGAACCCCGGGCCTGCTCGTAAAAAACCGAGCGCTCCGTGAAATAATTTGCCACCCACACGGGGGCTGCGTGGCAGTGGGTGAGTCGGGCTTATCAATGGCCTAACTCAGAACAGAACATCGTGAAAAAGAGCATTCATCAAGGAGGCACTAATCCACGATAGTCCACTATTATTGTGTAAGGCATAGCATGGACGTGAATCAAATGTATACGACCTTTCAAGGACTAACATGTGTAGTTTCCTTTTGGAAATTACAGGCCAGAGTTATGGACTTAGAGTGCTTCTTTAGGGGCCTCAGTGGCCAAATCTCGCCACAGATATACACTTGCAGTTAAAAGATCAAATCTCTGTGAATTAAATAATAATAACTTAGTGCACTTTACACAGATGAGAACTCGCGCTGTGGCGGTAACGCATAGAGTTTTCCCTGTGCCGTGTTCCAAAAAAACTACGACTCTGTTTTTCTGATACTTTTATGAACCTTGCTTTTTATCGCTCGAACAGGACCGTACATTGTTAGATCGTAAAGCCAAAAGGGCGCAATTTCGGGTACTTTTATTTTCCTGCTTGAACAAGCGCGAGGACCAGGTATACCACATGAATGAACGTGCACGTTAATATCGGGAACATTGGAGTGCACTTTTGCAACTCCGATGTACGGGGATGTATTTTTCGTGATTACTGGGTGATTATTATGAGTTACAGTACGCTCCAGTAGATGTCAATAGGCGACCATTAAACTCCCCCCGTAGCACAATCGCATCGGTCTAGCAGCTGGGACATTTAAAGCGGCGCTCACATTTGATTATGAGGCAGAGGGTATAATAAGTCAATGAGCACACATCCAAAATAGGGTTTCCCCTGTTTGTGTTACATTTACATTTACTTCGCTTGCAACTTCATCTGGAAAAGACCTTAAAATCCCCAGGTCCAAATATGTGCGGGGGTATCCGCTGTCTCAACGGGAACAGCAGGGATCCGACAGTAAAAGCTAATATACTTTATGATGACATGCCCATGAATATGGATGGTCTCTGGCCCGCGAAAACACTTCCTGCTCGACGCACAATGACCGAGAGCAGAAAGGAAAGCTGGGAGAAGTCATGATTGAAAAAAAACAACGCAAAATGAACCCTGAATAATAATAATTTCCCTCGTTATACAGGGGGGCGGGGGGGGGGGGGGGGGGGGGGGGTGGGCTGCCTTTCTGGTTTGCACTCGATATCCCTGTGATTCGCTTGTCACTTTCCGAACATCTCCATCGTCCGGCTGGAGACGGGTGGGGGGGGGGAGGGGGGGGGAGGTGGTCAGCGGTCGGGGGGCGGGAGCACCTCAGGGCACCCACGGTAACCAGTGAGCGGTTAGCCAGTGTGCTGCCCAGGGGGGGGGGGGGTGGGTGGTGGTGGCGGGCATTGAACGGCGCTCAGTGGAGAGAGAGAGAGAGAGAGAGAGAGAGAGAGAGAGAGGCGGTGGGTTGGGTTTCTCTGAGGTTATGGTCATTTTCCCCTGAGGGAAGTGGTGAGGCCGGGCTGTTTACTTTAGAGCACACCACCCTCCTCCTCCACCACCGCCACCACCTCCACCACCACCACCCACCGACCCACCGACCCACCCTCCTCCTCCTCCTCCTCCTCCTCCTCCTCCTCCCCTCAGATGGCCCCTGCTTGTTACCCTGGCGATTACCCCCACGGGTGCGCACACCTGTCCCCTCCTCTAAGCCGGCCCATAGATGTGACTTTGACCACAACCCGTGCTTGTCGTCAATTTTTCCGTCGCCGTCACGCGTCCGTGGGATTCTTCGGCGTACGCCCGGGATCGTTCGTGTTCTCTGCCCTGATTGGCCGGTTGGGAGTTGGGGTTGGGGTTGGGATGAGGGGGGGTTGGGAGGAGAGGGGGTGAGGGGGGCATTGACGTGGTCGCTGCATTCTCGCTCACTGCAGGTGTGTATGTGTGTGTGTGTGTGTGTGTGTGTGTGTCTATGTGTGTGTGTCTCTGTGTGTGTCTGTGTGTTTGTGGTTGTGTGTGTGTGTGTGTGTGTGTGTGTGTGTGTGTGTGTGTGTGTGTGTGTGTGTGTGTGTGTGTGTGTGTGTGTGTGTGTTTATATGTGTGTCGTTTTATGTGTGTGTCTATGTGTGTGTGTCTCTGTGTGTGTCTGTGTGTTTGTGGTTGTATGTGTGTGTGTGTGTGTGTGTGTGTGTGTCTGTGTGTGTCTGTGTCTCTGTGTGTGTTTGTGTGTGGAGGCAACCATGCATGCATGTGTATTTATTTTCAGCGTGGGTGTCTGTGGGACTGGGGTCGGTGAGTGTGTGTGTGTGCGTGTGTGTGTGTGTGGGTGTGTGTGTGTGTGAGAGAGTGTGTAGGTGTGTGTGTGTGTGTGTGTGTAAGGGGGGGGGGGGGGGGTGGGCGTGCGCGGCAGGACCCACACTTAATGGGCAGGGGCTAAAGCAACCGCCTGCATCTTCACCCAAAAAGGAGTTCCACTTTTCCTTCTCCCTGCCTTACTGGCTCCCAACACTCCCAGACCATCTCTCAGAGCGCAGGCAGGCAGCATGCAGACGACCACCGAGGTCTCCTCTCCGCCATCCCGTCCCGCAGGAGCCTCCGCGGCCAGGCCCCAACTCTGCTTCTCTTCCTCCTCCTCAACCTCCTCCTCCTCCTCCTCCTCCTCCTCCTGAGGGGCGACCCCTCCAACACACACACGCCACCACCACCGCCATACCACCAAAAGCATCGCCCGCCACCCCGGGACCCTTCGCTGGTTGTGACGTACCCCACCGTTGGCTGATGGGCTGCAGCCCACCCGGGTCTATCTTTATCGCTCCGTTCATTGGGACGCTCGGGGGAGTAATAAATAGCTCAGCGCGCGCTGTTGGGAGGCAAGGCACCGGGGGGGCTTTCCCCAGCCTGCCCCTCGCGTCGATGGATTTGCACTGAGCGTCTGATCAAGCCCATCTGTGTTTGCAGGGTTTTTTTCTTTTGTTTTCATTTTTCATTTTCATTTCATTGCACAAAGCTCCTTTTTAAAAGGCGTCACTTGGAAGACTTGGTTGAACAGAAGTGCTCCCCTGGAGAAGGATCCACGTTCTCTCCGGAGATCTCTTGTAAGTCTATCTCCTTTCTCTCACTGGCACGGTATGCATTTGTGTTTTTACAACGTGGACAGAAGATGAAGAAAAATCGTGAAGTTGAAAAGGTGATCACTAAAACGTTACCAGTTTGTGTTTTGCTGGAGGGTTGGTCAGCCCAAACTCCAGAGGAAAAGCAAGACAGGCAAGCATAACAAAGTGCTTATCTGCATGCAAATGTTCCTGAGAAGAAGGGAGGGGGGGCGGGGGGGGGGGCTGATGAGATGTTGACCCCTGCCCGGCCGGGTTTGTGTGTTGTGTTCTCCGGCGAGCAGATCTTCCAGGATGTGCTCCAGAAGTGTCCTCCATCAGTGGAGCCTGGCGGTGTTTCTGCTGGTCTCCCCGTTGACCCTGTACGCCAGACCCGTGGACATCTCCAGCAGCAGCAGCAGCAGCCGGACGTGAGTTACCATCTGAGTTAACTTCTTGTCGTGATCTTTAGTTTGTTTAAAGAGCCGCAATTAAAGACTCTACTCATTCCAAAACAGAAAGAAAGAAGAATGTTTTTCCGTAATATCATACGACACTTAGTTGGAGTGAGGTGAAGATTGAAGTGGAGATTTCTGTGAAAAAGTGGGATGAAAAAAATGCAAAAGTCGATTTTGTGGGTTCATGGGCGCAAGCCGCATGCACAAATCTTGTTAATACTGCCCTCTACTGTCCTGTGATTCCCTGGCCTGTGACCTTGAATATTTAGCAGACAGTCACTCAAAAATCTCACATATTTACACAGACATAAATGAGCCCAAATGCATTCTATGTTCAAAAATATTTGGAGAAAATATCAAAACGGAGCTCCTCAGCGCTGTCTGTTTGAACAGCACAGTTGCTGCGTTTTTTGGGGAGTTTTGACGTTTTGATTCTGACTGGCTGACTGATTCTGACTTCTTCTCCCTGCTTTGCTCGACAGGAGGCGTTCCGTAAGCCACGCCCAGCTCATGCATGACAAGGGCCGTTCCCTGCAGGAGTTCAAGCGGCGCATGTGGCTCCAGGAGCTGCTGGACGAGGTGCACACTGCCGACGCCTCCATCCCGCCCTTCCAGAGCGGCAATACCGGTGGCCCAGGTGGCGGCGGTGGCAGCAGCAGTGGCCCAGGTGGTGGCGCTGGCGGCGGTGTCCCAGGCGGTGGTGGAGGTGTCGGTGGAGCCGTGCACCAGAAGCCCCCGGGAGGGACGAAGAACCTGCCCGTGCGGTTCAGGACTCTGGACGCCGACGGGGATGCCAACCTGCCCCAGGAGACCAACAAGGTGCTGGCCTACAAGGACCAGCCGCTCAAGGCGGCCACCAAGAGGAAGAAGAAGGTCCGTCTGGGCCGGCGGAAAGAGAGCGACAAGAAGAGGAAGAGGGCGCGGCGAGAGACTGCCAGGACGCAGCATGCTGCTGGATGATTGGCTGACAGGTCCACCAGGCCATCCTACAGCTCCCCTGTCCCCTGTGGTCCTCACGCCTAAAGACCCCAGATCAGGCATCTGCCTTATCTGCCTTCATCTGCCTTAGAGGCTTCCAGGCCTCTGACTCTCTAACTCAATGAGCTCATGAGACACAGAGCACAATGAGAAACATTTTTTGTACAGACATTATTCATATTTCACTTTTGGTGCCGGGCTTCGCTTGTATGATTATAATGTGTCACTCCTGCAAACAAATATTTTGTTCCTATCATAAAAAAACATTTAGTTTTTTAGGTTCATATTTATTGGAGTGAAATTGGCCCTTCAACGCAGACGCTCACTTTCAAAACAAAAATTCTGAAAGCAATTTGGTCTCGCCTCTGTCATCATTTGTAAAATCAAAGGTATTTATTGTTTGTGCTGTACATATTGTAATTATTGATCCTGGAGTGTGGATTTTGCCGGCATCTATGAACGGTTGCTATTTTTAACACACTCTCAAGATGGACTGTTTGCTGACTACAACTGTTGGAACTGTGCTTCCATAATTTATTTGTGTATTTATTGTTTTTGTGAATGTATCACGGTGCTGCTGACTGAATTCCATAATGCACTTTAGGTATATCCTGTACATGACTTCATGTAATTGGTTTTTAATGATCTCTTCCCTTGTTGTTGTTCTTGCTGTTGTCGTCCATGTTGTATGTTATGTCGTTGTTTTTCTATGGCCCCGTGTATATTTATGGCGTATTGAATGCTTTATCATTTACCTTTATAGTCTATTTTTATACAATACGCCAAAGTCAAGGGATTTTCTGACTCCTAATTTTCTTCACTTGCACTGAGGACATCATATACACGTTTTACCACATAAACAAACATTAAAACTGTAGCCGCTCGAAAACGCTTGGCTGGTGGTCTGTCTGTCGTCTGTCTTTGTCGTGTGAAACAACTCTGTTCCGTACGTGCGTTTCTGTTGACTTTTTTTCACGGCTGACGGACGACACACAATAGAGTTGTGTTAATGTCACTCGAGAACATGTGGCCCTTTTTAATAGCCACCCCGTTCGCGGTGGCGCGGCACACAAGGCCAGGTAATGGAGGGCAGCGCAAATGCATCAGTGTCAGCCATTTCCTGTGCTAAGAGCCGCGGTGTGGGGCCATTAGCGCGCACACGGCCATAAACGACGTGGAACCGCGCTGATAAAGCTGCTATCCAAAGCACGCAGCTCACACCAAAGAAATCAATCCGACAACGGGAGAGGCATTAATAACTCACGGAGCCGAGGGGAAACACGGGATCAACACAATCAATGGGGCGAGAGAGAGAGAGGAGAGAGAGAGCCCCGTTCTTCCCTCGGAGTGTTATCTACGTCTTGCTTGTGGGTTAGAGGAACAAGCTTGTCTCAAATGCTCCGGTGTGCTCTTCTCTGCGCCCCGGTCTGAATGCATCTCGGGAACGCCCGTTAATCGGCGGCGGCGGAGGGATAGCTGTAATCAAGGATAGGAACAGGGAGAAACAAGATTGAAAGATTCAAGATTCAAGAAGTTTAATGGTCACATACACATACAGGATGTGCAGTGAAATGAAAGCTGTGTGAACGTTTGAATTACAGGTCAGAGAATGGGTTGTGATCATTAAAAAAAAAAGGGTTTCTGAGAAAATCTTCCTCGGTTGAAATGTTTTTTTAACAGAATGAGACAAAATAAAATGGGATACAAAATAAAATGTTCCCCGATCAGCTGTAAGCATTTCCTTCACACACTCCTGAGACAGATTTCAAGAAATCCTGATTTTTCGCCCCACTGGAGGTGGAGGTGTGCTCTCTTCTTTAAACCCGCTCACCCGGAATCAATTTGAACCAAGTACTGTTTGTCTTTCCCTCTCCGTTCCAAACCAGTCACCGGCTGGTTAACAGCTCACAGAAAATAAGTTCTCCTGTCACCATTAAACGACCATGAATTCAGTGGGTTTTGACTTGGATATCGTCACTTAAGGATGTCACAGAGCCGAGCCAGAGGGTATTAAACGGAAGACTATGGTGAGTGCATCCGAATGAAAAGAAACACTGCAGATGTGTAGGTGTGTTTACTGTGTTGTGTCGGAAAACACACACATGTTTAAAGCGGTGAAAGTGAAGCTGTGAGTTGTGTGTTAAACTCAGCCAATAAAACGTGCGGTTGTCAGCGGGTGGATTTTACCAGACTTCTGCTCCCTCAATACCAATAAAAAGTGAAGTATTCACATGAGGGGAACATTGCGCTGAAAAACGCAACTTTTAACAACAACAGTAATAATACTAATATGTAATATCTACATTCATTGGTTAATGTTCTTCCTTTCTGGGGGTGGTGGTGGTGGTGGTGGTGGTGGTGATGATGGGGTCTCACCATCCAGGCCGTGGCCAACATCTACGGGCTGATCTTCGCCTGCACCTGTGGCCTGATACTGGGCATCGGCCTCTGCGCCAACCTGCTGGTCTTCTCGCTGTTCGCCAAGCACAACAGCCTGCGCACCAATCGCCTGGACCTCCTGCTGCTGAGCATGACGCTGGCCGACTTCCTCACCCTGCTGCTCATCCCCTTCACCATGCATTCGGCCGTCAGCCAGTCCTGGCCGCTGGGCGACGTCTTCTGCAAGGTCTACCAGTTCCTGCTGGCCTTCAGCCTGGCCGCCAGCACCTACTCGCTGTGCGCCGTGTCCATGACGCGAGCCATGATCGTCACCAACCCCTACCAGCCGCCCGACATGGACCTGGTGGTGCTCATGTTCGTGCTGGTCTGGGCCCTCAGCTTCTTCATCAGCCTGCCGCTGCGCATGTTCGCCACCAAGGAGAGCGTGGGCCCCAGCGTGGCCAACTTCACCTACTGCCTGCCCACCATCCACCAGCACCACTACCAGGTGGTGCTCAGCCAGTTTGTGCTCTACTACTTCGTGCCCATGCTGGTGATCGCCTTCAACTACGTGCGGCTGGCGCCTCTACCTGCACAGGAGTCCCGTGATGTCGCTGGGCCAGCGCCCGCAACACGCGCCGCGCCTCGCTCATGGTCTTCCTGGCCGCCGGGTCCTTCTCGGTGTGCTGGCTGCCCAGCTACGTGCTGGAGCTCTGCGTGTACCTGGGCCTGTACCGTCACGGCCCCGGCTGGGAGATCTTCTACTTTGTGTGCACTGTGCTGCAGTACCTGCATCCCTGCGTGAACCCCGTGCTGTACGTGCTGCTGTCCAAGCGCTACCGCCACCGGAGGGCAGAGTGGCTCTTCGGGTGCACCGGGAACCGCGTGCATCCTCAGGTGACCAGCGTCTCCACGGACAGCCTCTAGTGGGGCCACTTTCCACTCAAGACTGACTCTCGTGGACTGACACTACTAGACAGTCACTCCACTAGCGACTGACTCTCGTGGAGTGACTCTACTAGGGAGTCACTCTACTAGAGAGTCACTCCACTAGAGACAGACTCTAATAGAGTGACTCAACTAGAGAGTCACCTTTACTCTACAATCTTCACTCACTAATAGAGTGATAGACTACTAGGTTGACACTTTCACTTTATTAGAGGGACTCTAGTGAATGAACACAGACTGTTCAATTGTTGTTACGTTGCGATTATTTCGTTTTTCCTAATGTTTTTGCATATAAAGTTATTTATCTTTAACTAAGACATTTTTCCATTGACGCAAATATCCTTTATGTCGTGTAAAATTAAGTGGGCTAAGTTGTAGGCTGTAAGATGTCACAGGTGAACCCAGATGCAGAGATCCGACTCAAAGTACTGTGGGTGCAACGGAAGCTTTACTCACTGAAAACTGACTGAGGCTGGAAAACAAAAACGACCCGAACATTTTAAATACATGAAGCACAGGTGAACAGAATGGCTAGCTAACACAGGTGACAAACATTAGACTAATGACACAAAAGGAAAACCAGTTGGGAATGGGATTGGGGCGAGATCATGATTCACGATTCATGATTCAAGATTCAAGATTCAAGATTCAAGATTCAAGATTCAAGAAGTTTAATTGTCACATACACATACAGGATGTGCATGACATAAGTTACCTTTTACGACTGAGTGTGTGTGTGTGTGTGGCACTCTTGTTTCCATTGTTATATTTATCAGACTTTACAATTTAGTTCTACAAGGTAGCAGGTCTATCTTGTATTGCAGCAATTGAGTGGATCAGGGCTTTGAATGACTTATCGTTTATGGATCATTATGTTTATTGTTGTTGTTGTTTTTTTACTTCTGTTCTGATTCTTAATACATACATTTATTTGGCCCTTGTCACATGACTTCCACTGTACGTGGAGTTTTATGTATCTGTATTATTAATTATTACAAATTCTAATTAAAATTCCCAAAATACATTTTGTAATGACTTTCTAGTTTGTTTTGTTTTGTTTTTTGTTGACTGACTACTGTACCATGATTATTGTTTGATCAAATTCATCTCTCTTGCTTGACCAGTTGAATAAAAGATTAGAAACCATTAACCTTCAGTTTTAGTAGAGATATTTTAACTGAAAGCATTCATACCATTAATAAAACAGTATAAGTCTGTTGACACGAGCTGTTTATTGCAACAACTCAATCAAGTATCAAGTTTGCTTTCTTAAAATGGACGCATCCTCGGGTTTGGTGAGATCCTTTTCATGGCTGTTGACCTGATGTTCCCCCTTTAAAATACTACGGATACCTTCAAGTGAACGGAAATAAACATTAACATCAGAGTTACGACATTTCATTGAAAAGATTGCAAGAAGATATAATCAACAGGCAGAAGTCAATAAGACATAAGCATCTGACAAATCTAAAATCATAAACGATCATCTCAATGCAGACTTTTTCAATGGCGTGACACCCTACCTTAAAAAAATACTAATAATTAAATAAAACGCCAGAGTTTAAAGAGTAGCCTATTTAAAAAAATAATTTAAAAAGCATATATAAATCGTTTGAGAACCACTGACTGACCCATTGTTTGAGATCCACTGACCCCTCGTTTGAGAATCACTGACCCCTCATTTGAGAACCACTGACCTATCGTTTCAGAACCACTGACCCCTCGTTTGAGAACCACTGCAGGAGTGGAGGAGGGGAGCAGGGGAAGTCTCCCTGGCCCAGGTAGTGGTGGTGCTCCGTGGGGAGAGTGAGGGGCGACAGGGGGCGTCTGCAGAAAGGCGTGGTGGTGGAGCTCTGGTTACGGGTAATCAGAGACAGCCCAGCCCACTGTCTGCCAAGACAGACCCTGACCTTTGGCTAACGGGAGATAGTGTGACTGATATGATGTAACTGACACACACCGATAAATACATAAAATACATATATATATAGAATATACATTTATACATTTATATTTAAAGACCAATTATTTTTTACTATTTCACATTTCTTAAAAAATCCCACGAACAAACACATATTGAAATGAAACTGAAGTAGAAAATAGTCAGCATCTTATTTCAAGTGTTTTAAGGAAATTAACTAGACATTTATATAAGTCTTAAGTCTGGACATATGAATCAATAAATCAATGTCTGGTTTTGGCTGAATGTGGGTGAGGTGCAACCTAAGATTGAACCAAGGCCACGGGTTTCTGACCTGCGTGTCAGTATGATTCAAAGGAGAAGTCTTCTTAGAAGGAAAAATAAGCTTGGAATAAAATTAACTTAAAAACAAGACTATACGCAGCAGGATGTAGGAAGCGGTGCTCGCCTAACACCCGTCTGAGAGTGCAAAGCTATAGCTGCAAATGGAGCTGCTCAATGCACTTTGGCCCTGCCTTTTGACAGATTTCTCACGGCTAATTCTTTCAAATTGAATTAAAGGCCATGTCAACGTGCCAGAGAAGAAGCAGGAGGTCAGATCCTATTCCTGTTCCTCCAAACATACGAGAGTGTGGAGCCCTGCTTCTATTTGTTTGCTGTTAAAACACTCTCAAAGGCTTGAGAGGGCTAGGCCTGTTTTATCAGTGTGCTTTCTGGACGTGCGTCTGGAAATAATGGGCACGTATGAAGAAGACATGACATCTGATCCCTCGCCCCGTGTACAGTTTATCCTGGTATGCACACAGCTGGGCCTTTCCACACACACACACACATCTGTTTCTCCGGTCTAACGGTTCAGTGTGTCCACCTGTCACCAACGGGGGGGTTATTCAGACTTTAACCCAAACACACAGAAACACCTCTGAACTCCAAAACAATCACTGTTATGCTTCTCCTTCAGGGGCTTCAGGTCAGCTCGGGAGGTAAGTTGCTCTGGGATATGTAAGGAAAAAGAGAAAGGATCTGGATTAAGCGATTCACCGAATGACACAAGAGCTCCCTTCCAGGACACCTACTGCGTTGCCGTTGCCAGGTTATAACTGAATTGCGCTGTCAGTCACAGAGAAAAACCGATTGGCCCCCGGCACCGCGGACCTCTGCTGCCGTTCCACGCGGATCAAAGTTAATCAAGGCCGAGGCATTCCCATTTGTCTTCGTTTGAATCCCACACACACACACACACACACACACGTGCGTGGACGCGCATGCAATCACACACACACACACACACACACACATATGCACACTTGCACTTGCACTCACACACACGTGCACTTCAGACACACACACATCCACAAACACACACAAACACACACATACACCATTTTTAATATACTTCTAAATCAAGGCCGAGGTATTCCCATTTGTCTTCGTTTGAATCCCACACACACACACACACACACGTGTGTGGACGCGCATGCAATTACACACACACACACACATGCGCACTTGCACTTGCACTCACACACACGTGCACTTCAGACACACACACATCCACAAACACTGAATATTTAATAACACTTTACTAAATATCTTATCCTATATTTTTCTTTTAGGCTTATTCACTGTTGTATTATTCTATTCTATTTTATTATTCTTGTTTTTATTCTTATGTTTGTTGGCATTTTTGAGCAAGCTCTGGCAAAAGAATTTCCTTCGGGATGAATAAAGTTCTATGTTATCTTATCTTATCTCGTCTTGCAAATACAAATTGTGTATCTGTGTAACACCAAACACGCACATATTTGATTTGCACTCCTGGCAACCAACCACTGTTGACTTCCGGACAGAAGAGAGGACCTCACAGCAGTACAGTGAGCTGTGGTGCGGCCCGCCACACAGGGCAGGGCCAGGGGGGACCTGTGCTGCCGCTGCTGCCGCCGCTGCTGCTGCAGACACAGTATGTTCCCAGGAGATTGGATTCTTGACACACTCCACTAGCTTGAACCAGGAGCACAGCGGGCTGAGTGTGGAGTCGCGGACGCCCGGGCGCGCACACACTGTAAGATCAGAGAGGGTTGTTGCCATGAGCTAATCGTTCCGTGTGCCTTATCGGCAGGTGTTGAAGGAGAGTTGCCCGTTTATTTATAGGAGTCGGGAAGGTTCCACCCGCCAGCAGAGGGCTGGTCCCCCGGGTCCGGGGTAGGGTTACAGCTCTGGTGGAAGCTGAAAATACTACTGCAGGCGGGCACGCGCACCTGCAACGCAAGCTCTCTCTCTCTCTCTCTCTCTTCTCTCTGCTCTCTCTCTCTCACACACACACACCCGCACGGCATTTCGCCACATGCTAACTCCTACAAGCAGACACACACATTCACGCACACACACACCACACGCGGGACAGAATGCGCATATTGTACATAGATACATTTAACCACGCACGTCAACCCAGACCCACATGCGGCACACATTTGCACCAATGCGCAGACACACACCCTCACACTTAAAAAGAACAACCACGACACAAAACACTACCATGTCAGAGGCAACCTATATGTACATACAAACATTAATTACGCAACATTATTAAAAGCGCACACACACACCTATATAATATATACCCCTCGCAAACACAACCACCACTTGCTCCTAAAAATCTAAAATCATAATACGTTCAAGATGTATTATTTAGCGAGTACTTAGCATTGTTTAGCATACTGTAGGTTCTTAGATGTTGGTAATGTGCTCAGAATGGCACGTCTGCTCTTATCCCAGCTATCATGGGGGCAACATAGCAATTATGAAACTCGTTCTATTAACCTTGCATCTATGAATGCTTGAAACCTGCTCTATTCTTATCTTTATGTACCACAGTGATTATTGCACGTCATGGGTACACCTCTGCTGTATGGAGACATGGGGACCATTGGTCATCATCAAGCTGCTCATTTAGCTGTAAAGACAGTAAATAGTGTGGATTTTCTGTTCAATTTGTGATATTTGTGATATTTGTATTTGTTCAAGTGACCACTGGAGTGATCACTGGCATAACCACTGGAGTGACCACTGGAGTGACCACTGGACTGACCACTGGACTGACCACTGTAGGGACCACAGGAGTGACCACTGGAGTGGCCACTGGATTGGCCACGGGAGTGACCACCGCAGTAACCACTGGAGTGACCACTGGCGTGACCACTACAGTGGCCACTGAAGTGACCACTGGAGTGACCACTAGGGACCACTGGACTGACCACTGGAGGGACCACTGGACTGACCACTGGAGTGGCCACTGGAGTGGCCACGGGAGTGACCACCGCAGTAACCACTGGCGTGACCACTGGAGTGACCACTGGAGACCACTGGAGTGACCACGGGAGTGACCACCGCAGTAACCACTGGAGTGACCACTGGCGTGACCACCGCAGTGGCCACTGAAGTGACCACTGGAGGGACCACTGGAGTGACCACTGGAGTGTCCACTAGAGGAACCACTGGAGGGACCACTGGAGTGACCACTGGAGTGACCACTGAAGTGACCACTGGAGGGACCACTGGAGTGACCACTAGAGGGACCACTGGAGGGACCACTGGGGTGTCCACTGGATTGACCACTGGAGTGACCACCACAGTTCGTCCAGGTGACCTGGACGAACTCTTTAGGAAAGGCATCACGGATGTAGGAATACCAAAGGAGCTCTTCCCCCTCCGGATCTCAGCTTTATCAGCTTGGTTGCCTTTCAAAGGAGAAAACAAAATAAAAGCAGGCAACTCGTGGACATCAACTCATAACCGCCGGTCTAAAATTGGTGGCTATCAAACTCCAGGGCCTGGCAGAGGCCTGGGCCGGGGGTATCCCCTTTCTTCAGAGGAAGCCCTGGGCAGTTACGGGTGAAAGTGTGCGTGGGCATCTCCCACCGTCCTGTGCTCACACGCAAATGAGCTAATCCGAATAGCATGATAGCATGTTTTAGGCTCGATGAAGCAAACTGTCTCTCACACACACACACACACACACACACACACGCACACAACTCACACACACACACACACACACACACACACACACACACACACACACCAACACACACACGACAACACACACACACACACACACACACACATATGCACACTTGCACTTGCACTCACACACACGTGCACTTCAGACACACACACATCCACAAACACACACAAACACACACATACACCATTTTTAATATACTTCTAAATCAAGGCCGAGGTATTCCCATTTGTCTTCGTTTGAATCCCACACACACACACACACACACGTGTGTGGACGCGCATGCAATTACACACACACACACACACACACACATGCGCACTTGCACTCACACACACGTGCACTTCAGACACATACACATCCACAAACACTAAATATTTTACTAATAACACTTTACTAAATATCTTATCCTATATTTTTCTTTTAGGCTTATTCACTGTTGTTTTATTCTATTCTATTTTATTATTCTTGTTTTTATTCTTATGTTTGTTGGCATTTTTGAGCAAGCTCTGGCAAAAGAATTTCCTTCGGGATGAATAAAGTTCTACGTTATCTTATCTTATCTCGTCGTGCAAATACAAATTGTGTATCTGTGTAACACCAAACACACACATATTTAATTTGCACTCCTGGCAAACAACCACTGTTGACTTCCGGACAGAAGAAGAGGACCTCACAGCAGTACAGTGAGCTGTGGTGCGGCCCGCCACACAGGGCAGGGCCAGGGGGGACCTGTGCTGCTGCTGCTGCTGCTGCTGCTGCTGCAGACACAGTATGTTCCCAGGAGATTGGATTCTTGACACACTCCACTAGCTTGAACCAGGAGCACAGCGGGCTGAGTGTGGAGTCGCGGACGCCCGGGCGCGCACACACTGTAAGATCAGAGAGGGTTGTTGCCATGAGCTAATCGTTCCGTGTGCCTTATCGGCAGGTGTTGAAGGAGAGTTGCCCGTTTATTTATAGGAGTCGGGAAGGTTCCACCCGCAGCAGAGGGCTGGTCCCCGGGTCCGGGTAGGGTTACAGCTCTGGTGGAAGCTGAAAATACTACTGCAGGCGGGCACGCGCACGCAAACGCAAGCTCTCTCTCTCTCTCTCTCTCTCTCTCTCTCTCTCTCTCTCTCTCTCTCTCTCACACACACGCACGCATTTGCACATGCTAACTCATACAAGCAGACACACATATTCACGCACACACACACACACACACGCACAGAGGCGCATACTGTACATAGAAACATTAATACGCACGTCACAGACACATGCGCACACATTTGCACATGCGCAGACACACACTCATTAAAAGACACCACACACAAACACACCGTGTCCAGAGGCACATACTGTACATACAAACATTAATACGCACATTATTAAGCACACACACACACCTATATAAATAACCCCTCGCAAACACAACCACACTGCCAAAAATCTAAATCAATAAATACGTTTCAGATTATTATTTAGCGAGTACTTAGCATTGTTTAGCATACTGTAGGTTCTTAGATGTTGGTAATGTGCTCAGAATGGCACGTCTGCTCTTATCCCAGCTATTATGGGGGCAACATAGCAATTATGAAACTCGTTCTATTAACCTTGCATCTATGAATGCTTGAAACCTGCTCTATTCTTATCTTTATGTACCACAGTGATATATTGCTGTCTCCTTCAACAAATGTACTCTTTGTAAGTCGCTTTGGATAAAAGTGCCTGCCAAATGCCCTAAATGTAAATGTAAATGTATTATTTTGAATCAACAAGTCCTTTCATGGATCAACAAGGAAGCAAGTGCAATACCCCCCCAACACACATTCACACCACATTGAGCACAAATGCAAAGTGTCTCTGGCAGCCAGACAGGATCGGAGCAGCGGCAAACAGAAAGATGATCTACTTTAGGATCATGAGGAAATCAATCATTGTGACAGTCAAGTCAAGTAAACATTTTGAGATCATTAGAAAGATATTGTTGAGTATACACTGCATGGACTTCGCTAAAGTACTGAGAGTATAGCATATATACAGCGAGAGTATAGCAAAAGTATCGCCGGCTACAGTATGTTGGTCAAAGTTAGTAGGGGACAAATGGAAGGATGGGAATGGATGATGGAAGTTTTGGCTGCTGAGAAAGCAAACAATTTGTACACGCCATGCATTTGTGTACATGAACAATGATAGACAATAAAGTTTTTTGAATCTTGAATCTTGAATCTTGAACGTCAAACTATGCATGATCACCACCAACATTAAGATCCAATGTTTAGATTATTGCACGTCATGGGTACACCTCTGCTGTATGGAGACATGGGGACCATTGGTCATCATCAAGCTGCTCATTTAGCTGTAAAGACAGTAAATAGTGTGGATTTTCTGTTCAATTTGTGATATTTGTGATATTTGTATTTGTTCAAGTGACCACTGGAGTGATCACTGGCATAACCACTGGAGTGACCACTGGAGTGACCACTGGACTGACCACTGGACTGACCACTGTAGGGACCACAGGAGTGACCACTGGAGTGGCCACTGGAGTGGCCACGGGAGTGACCACCGCAGTAACCACTGGAGTGACCACTGGCGTGACCACTACAGTGGCCACTGAAGTGACCACTGGAGTGACCACTAGGGACCACTGGACTGACCACTGGAGGGACCACTGGAGTGACCACTGGAGTGGCCACTGAAGTGGCCACGGGAGTGACCACCGCAGTAACCACTGGCGTGACCACTGGAGTGACCACTGGGAGACCACTGGAGTGACCACGGGAGTGACCACCGCAGTAACCACTGGAGTGACCACTGGAGTGACCACTGGAGGGACCACTGGAGTGACCACTGGAGTGACCACTGGAGTGGCCACGGGAGTGACCACCGCAGTAACCACTGGCGTGACCACTGGAGTGACCACTGGAGACCACTGGAGTGACCACGGGAGTGACCACCGCAGTAACCACTGGAGTGACCACTGGCGTGACCACCGCAGTGGCCACTGAAGTGACCACTGGAGTGACCACTGGAGTGTCCACTAGAGGAACCACTGGAGGGACCACTGGGGTGTCCACTGGATTGACCACTGGAGTGACCACCACAGTTCGTCCAGGTGACCTGGACGAACTCTTTAGGAAAGGCATCACGGATGTAGGAATACCAAAGGAGCTCTTCCCCCTCCGGATCTCAGCTTTATCAGCTTGGTTGCCTTTCAAAGGAGAAAACAAAATAAAAGCAGGCAACTCGTGGACATCAACTCATAACCGCCGGTCTAAAATTGGTGGCTATCAAACTCCAGGGCCTGGCAGAGGCCTGGGCCGGGGGTATCCCCTTTCTTCAGAGGAAGCCCTGGGCAGTTACGGGTGAAAGTGTGCGTGGGCATCTCCCACCGTCCTGTGCTCACACGCAAATGAGCTAATCCGAATAGCATGATAGCATGTTTTAGGCTCGATGAAGCAAATGTCCTCACACACACACTCGCTGATAATGAGACGCACGTGGTATATGCCGTCAAGTAAATACTGTACATACATACTGTACATTGCAGCCTTGTGGGGACACCCTCCCCCCCCAGCACAAGTCTCAATGAGATCTCACTGAAGCAGATCTCAGACCAGGTCATGCAGAGCAAATGCTGTTCTATGCCTTTCCCATGCAGCAACACAGCTGGCCGTAGAACCACATCTTCTCAGAGATTGGGTGACCTGCTCAATAAAACAATTAAAAAGAATCCTGTTTTGATTTTGAACACACACACACACACACACACACACACACACACACACACACACACGTTTGGGGTGGGGGGGTGGGGGGGGGGGGGGTGGCGTTCATTCAGCAATTGCACTAATAACACAGCCGGAAACACACTTACAGAAATACACACATGCTTTGTAAATACTTGGCCAGGGAGGGTGTAGGAGAGGGGGGGAGGGTGTGGGTTGGGTGGGGGTGGGGGGGCAGTTGGAGGGGAAAGCCTCGGGAGTCACTGACATGTTCTTGCTGATTACCTCATGGCTATACTGGGTATTGGGGGAATCTCGCCATGTCTATATTTAGACAAGGACAAACTCACTAAATATTTGCCTCATAAAGCAATATATGTCGATATCGTGATGCACGTGAGACTAGATATTGTCCTAGATTTCGGACATCTTCATATCATGGTATGTCCATATGTATATAGGTTTTAAAGGCTGCATTACAGTAAAGTGACTCATTCTCTCAACTTACCAGACTGTTCTAGCTGCTCTAGAACAGTCTTATTTGCCTTTACACCCATTGTGTAAATATTTTGTGCAAACACCAATGGTGATCCCTATAAAATTGTCACCATATCAATATCGAGGTGTTCCTGCTATACTGTTGTTGTAATTGTTTATGTTTACCTTTGATTAAATTACATTTTCACATTGTAGGCTTGCTAAGCCTGCATTTATTTTTTCTCTATATTTCACTTGAAACTGTTGACCTATATCGGGATAGAAGACTTATGGAAGACCTATATCGGGATAGAAGACCTATAGAAGACCTATATAGGGATAGAAGACAGCCCTATAGGTGGACTAAATCTGGAGGGTCACAGGCCTGAGGAGTGCAGACCAACCTGTATAGCCTGTACAACTATATAGCACTTTTCCATCCAAAAGGAGTATTACAATGCCTATGTTCATATTTAATTGGTTATTTTTACTTTTACAAATAGATCTACTATATGCTTGATTGCAGTTTAACCATTCATAACATTATTATGTTGTTTAATGTATTAGAGGTGACGTGTTGCATATAGGAGTCATAACATATAGAAGCTTTTAAACACTGCGGGTCAATGGGCAGGTGGGTTGCAGGACGACAGGGGATCCTGTCTTGGTAACGCACGTTGCATTCTGAGAGTCCTTTTCGGAATCCAAACCATCTATCAATCCGATCGGGGCATTCCTCCCTCTGTTTGTTGGTGCTGGTTTCCTTGGATACGGTCACGGCATGGCATCTGGCTTGTTGACCCAGACTGACTGTGCCTGCTATGCTAACACATTAGCAGCGGGTGGCACCCTGTCTTGACACTGACATTTGACTCTGATACCCAAACGGGCGCTCCGTAAAGTAAAGGCCACTACGTTTTCTCCCACTCTTGTTAAGTGCCTATCACGCAGGAGAATACACGGATACGTTTTCTGACCGAAAGGCGTGTTACTCTCTGTTTAATGTTCAATGTTATGCGCCAATGTCACAACAGCACATTCCTAAGGCCAAAAAAGCTCTCATTCTGATTCTGATTCTGATTCTGAAGAAGCTGTTTGGCGTTGTAGAACACATGGCTATGTTTTCTCACTGAAACACGTGTTGAATGATCTGTATTGCCATTACATTTTTTTATTTCACTGCATATCCTGCCTGTGTATGTGACAATTAACCTTCAGGAATCCCTTGAATCTTGAACTCGTATTGTATATTTTCTTGTAAGTCTTTCACACACAGATGTAGATGCTAGGACTACTGTGTTAAGTGTATATATATAATTCTTAGTAGAGAGGAGTACATTGGGGGTCACGTGTATGTTTTATGTGTGCCCCCCCCCCCCCCCCCCCCCTCCCCACCCCCAGCCCTCCAGTGAAATAATGGCACATTTATAAATACAGTCCGCCTGCGTTCGTTATTGAGGGACTCACTGGTGTCCACGTGTGATCATTGCCTTCTCTGTCTTTTACAGTTGAGCGTAACTGCGGCGGCTTTATAAAGAAATGGCTGCTCTATAAATAGATGGGAATATGTCATGGCGCACGCATGAAACCCACTCTATATTACAATACCCCCCACTGGGACAGGGGGGGGGGGAGGAGGAGGAGGAGGAGGCATGAGGCGGGGTCTCATATCTATATCCATACACTATTGTACAACAACAACAACAACAACAACAACAACAACCCCAAGCCCAGTTCCACAAAGACACACACACACACACACACACACACACACACACACTCACACACACACACACACACACACCAACACAAGTGCGAACGATGAACTGGTAAACTGCTAAGTTGAGTCGTTGAGTCTTTAGAGGGTCTCCATGTTCCCGGTTGTAAAGACCCGCACTTTAAGTCGTGTGAATGGTCAATGTAATATTTTTTTTCCTGGCTTCCTGTAGACATCATGGGCCCTTCTGGCTGATCAGGTGTCAGTCAGGCAAGCACTTTCCCCTGGCACGGCCCTGGAGGGGCCCGCTCATTTCCAGCTAGTCGCTTCAAAGCATTCACAATATGTGATATACTTAAAAACACCAGAGCTCTTGCAGGGCCATGTCAGTTGCCTCTTCGTATAATAGGGCCTACAAAACCGTTATAGCACTTACTTTCTTTTTTCCCCATTTTTACACCGTCTATATGGAAATCCTGAGCACTGACAAGCGTCAAAATATTGACACTTGTGTTTGGTTTTTTTCTTAAGAAAACGAGAAGAAAACCTGCCCTCGTTACAAAAGGTTAATACGTGCTTAATGCTTTGCCTCCAGCAGTAGTGCCGTGCGTAACAGAGGGACAGCAGCAGCAGCAACAACTGTCAGCTCGTCAGCTCGCTTGGGGAGGGCTTTGGAGTTTAAAACGGTGTGAATATGATAGCCGTCTCTGGCCATCGGGATAGCGTATGTGCGCAAGTGGAGATCCGTATGGGCACCACTGACTAGCTGCACGACAAGAGTGCACCCGGTCTAAAGGACTTGAACTGTGTTACAGAGGGCTACAATTATAACAATACAACAGCGGGATACAGACAGCAGTGTATTGTTGTGTGTGTGTGTGTGGACAGCAGTGCGTCGAGGAGGGGGGGCCCCCATAGAGTGACATGATTTCGCTGGTGGCTTTTTGGCTGGAGAGGGGCCCATACGACTTGTGAGCGGGCAAAGTGCGCGACAAGGGAAGAGGGGCCGAGGAGGTGAGTGAAGATGACCGTGGTGGTGTCCCAGGAGAACCGCGAAGACCCTGCCGCTGCTGCTACTTTTTTGGTCGTGGCGGCGCAGGGGCCCCTGTTCCAAGACGCCGCCGCGGTGGACCTGGAGCGCGCCGAGCACGAGTGCAGCGAGCGCGTCCTCATCAACATCTCCGGCCTGCGCTTCGAGACGCAGCTCAAGACCCTGTCGCGGTTCCCCAACACGCTGCTGGGGGACCCGCGCAAACGGATGCGCTTTTTCGACCCCCTGCGGAACGAGTACTTCTTCGACCGCAACAGGCCGAGCTTCGACGCGATCCTCTACTACTACCAGTCCGGCGGGAGGCTCCGGAGGCCCGTGAGCGTACCCGTGGACATATTCATAGAGGAGATGAAGTTTTACGAGATCGAGGACGGCGCCATAGAGAACTTCAAGGACGACGAGGGTCTGATGCGGGAGGAGGAGCGCCCCTTGCCCGACAATGACTTCCAGCGCCAGATTTGGCTGTTGTTTGAGTACCCGGAGAGCTCGGGGCCGGCGCGGATCAACGCCATCGTCTCGGTGGTGGTCATCTTGATCTCCATCATCATATTCTGCCTGGAGACGCTACCGGAGTTCAGGGAGGTTCAGGCGACGGCGGCGCAGCAGCAGCAGCAGCAGCAGCAGCAGGAGGCCAACGGGACGTCCCAGGGCGGGAGGAAGCCCAATCCCTTCACGGACCCCTTCTTCATGGTGGAGACCCTGTGCATAGTGTGGTTCTCCTTCGAGTTCCTCATGCGCTTCCTGTCGTGTCCCAGCAAGCCGGCGTTCTTCAAGAACATCATGAACCTGATCGACGTGGTGGCCATCCTGCCTTACTTCATTACGCTGGGAATGGACCTGGCCGAGCACCAGGGCAGCAGCCAGCAGGCCGCCTCCCTGGCCATCCTCAGGGTCATCCGGCTGGTGCGCGTCTTCCGCATCTTCAAGCTGTCGCGCCACTCCAAGGGCCTCCAGATCCTGGGCCAGACGCTCCACGCCAGCATGCGGGAGCTGGGTCTGCTCATCTTCTTCCTGCTCATCGGGGTCATCCTCTTCTCCAGCTCCGTGTACTTCGCCGAGGCCGAGGGCCCCGACACCGAGTTCACCAGCATCCCGGACGCCTTCTGGTGGGCCGTCGTGACTATGACCACTGTGGGCTACGGGGACATGTGCCCGTCTACCATTGGCGGCAAATTCGTGGGGTCCCTGTGCGCCATCGCCGGGGTGCTGACCATCGCCCTGCCGGTCCCCGTCATTGTGTCCAACTTCAATTATTTCTACCACCGGGAGAACGAAGAGGAGGTGGACGGCCAGTACATCCACGTCACCTGCGGGCAGCAGCGGCAGCCCTCCTTCGAGGAATTAAACTCAACGGAAAGCAAACAGTCCATCTCCAAATCAGAGTACAACATGGGCGATGACGATTTGGAAACTCTGACGCATTCAAAGGCCAGTCCGTTGGAGTCATATAGTGGCAAACTGACTGACGTGTAAAAAACGTGTGTGGGGTGTAACATTGGTTTTATTCGGGTCAGTATGAATGAACTATGTGTGGATAGCCAAGTCCATTCAACTTCTTAGTATTAAGTGGACCAAGGAATTGGTCACATTGGGATACGTGAGTTTCGGGCGCCACCGTGTGGTGTTTAAGAGACCTACAGGAAACTTCAGGGCCACTCCACTGGCTCCCAGATGTTGTTGTGTGCAAAGTGAACAATTTTGTTTGACTCAGGTTTTTTGACAGATTTTCTTTTCTTTTCTTCTTCTTCTTAATAGGAAACTATCAGCATGCAGATAGAGGAAGCATGTGTATCCTTCAGAGTAGCATAGAACGATACATAGGCCTATATAGGACATGCACTCAGAAAGGAAAAGGTGCAAACACTTAAAGTTTGATAAAGCTTATAGCCTATGCATTAAGCGAAAGAGGTGCTGTGTCTGCTCCATGTTGTCAATAGACAAAATGACATTCATTTTGTGAGAGCTAAGCGGGCTATACGTGGTTCTTTCCTTGGCGTGTACAATTGGCATTTATTTGGTGTAAATAGCATATAGTTTACATATTTCATATTTATTTGAGCATGTGATTTAGACTTGGCTAAAAACATCTCATAACAACTGCGAGTTTGCTCAGAACATACTGTATGTCTGCATGAAATGGAGCTATTGTGAATAATGAGATTTTTATTTTTCTATGCAAAGTTGTGGCCTTTTATTCTTTTTTTATAAATAAATCTTAAATAAGAAAAAACGAGATGGGCAATTTTCATTGTGATGCAATTCAAAAATCTAATTCATAAATATAAAGTTGGTAGTGTCACCCTACCTAATGGCATATGCACATTAAATCCATACACAAATGAAATCTCATTATACGCTTAACAGTGTAGTCTTTCAAACACAGGCCAACAAAACAATGTGTATGAGACTTTGTATTGGATTATCACACATGGGTAGTTCAGTTTTAGATTGACCTTATATCAGAAGAAGTAATGCAGACTTAATGCAGCAGACCATATGGACTACCAAAACAGAATGGGGATACAGACATTCTGTGTGTGTGTGTGTGTGATATATATATATATATATATGTGGGGCAAACATGATCTCATCTTACTGCTTA